>JARHVA010009071.1:10000-155000 GCA_037957365.1 Torreya grandis | reverse complement strand
TTGATCCATATAGGTATCTTGTTCATCACTATGGACATTTTCAATCACTTAGCCCTATATTAACAGTCTCAAGATCCTATGAATATCTTCTATCAAGATGATGATCTCTCTATTCGGTAATATAAAGGTGTTAGTAGTCAGGTCCCATCTTTTGATGAGCATTACCATCATTGTAGCATCTCAAGTCACACACTAGTAATATCAAATGCCACCCAACCCAATTACTACCATGTGAGCCCAATCTATTTGGGTAATGTCCCTACAAACATTTCCTAGAAATGGTAGCACTCAATATTGCATTTCTAGCATCACCCGTGCCTGTAAGGCTAGATAACAACCTTAGATTACCCTGCATGTTATACAACTAAAAAAACATTTCACTTGACTTAACCTATTCGCTACACCTAGGTACCAACCAAACATAGTTTCCTCTCACTAAGCCCCTTTAATTACCCTTACCATCCCCTTTACTTATAACCAACCTATTCTTAGCCTAAATCTATAATTTAATCTTATGCCTAAGTCTTATACCCCTAATCTACCCAACCTCTAAAGTGCCTTACAACAAATTATTCCAACTTTATTTTTCACATTTATTCACCCTCTCCTACCTTAGTAATTTTCATCAAAACCATGACCATTTGAGCCTCGATCGACACCAATTCTTTATAAGACCATTGATGGTCAAACCTTGACTAGTAATGGTTATGGGTCAAGATTGGTATTAGTCTTAACTTGATCTATAACTGGTCTACTATCAACCAATTTCAATCAACAATAATTAACATTGGTCACTATGTGTAAATGGTTGATTGCCTAAACCCTACCATTTTCCCCAAAACACCCTAAATCCCTCACAAATCCTAATCTCTTCCCTTCGTCTACCTTATTTCTAGCTACACTAATAATTTTAACTATTATTACCCATAATCCCATCACAATTTTACCTTGTACAACTTAAATACAATGATTGCAAACCTACCCAACAAAAAATTTAGAAAACCAAACAAATTAAAGCATCCCTCCTTCCTCATTTCACATTCACCTCCATGGTGGAGTCCTCTAAATAACTATCACTTACCCTCTCCTAGCTCAACCTCTTTCCCTATGCATTTAAGTCCCTTTTTATATAACCCAAAACACCTAGCACCTTCTCCAACTCTTTGATCAAATTCACACTCCACTCTAACCTCACAGTCAAACTTCAATCATGAGCACCAAACATAGGGTAAACCACACAAATCTATCTCACAAATAGACAAAGGACACATTGATAGTAAAAAAATGTACTATACCAAAAATAGAATGCCTTTTGACCTTTTATGTCACCTTTGGCCCTTTTTTAGGGTTTACCTATGACTAATACCAATCTCTAATTAACCAACATCAACCAAACTAGATCAACATTGATCAACCCAACTTAGGGTTTTTGATACCCTCCCCTCCCATTTCACCTAAAAATATCCCTTTTCACATTTATAACCACCCTAAGACCTAGTTCTCCTTTAGTCACTTTACCAACTTGTTTGCTTTATATTTGAGACAATCATAACTCAAATTTAATTTCACCCACCTTGCCATAATCTAAAACCTTATGCTCAATAATGACAATTCATGTATAAACCTTTCAACTACCTTTGAATGCACTAACTTACAATTTTCGTAATTTTAACCACTTCCATTTACTCAAGATCACCCTACTTTTGGCCCCTTGATAATGTGGACACCTTAGCTTAAAAACTTGCATTTATAAGTACGCCCATATCTTCTATGCCTAATAAGATGACATGGTTCACTTATCACTTATCCTCCTTAATAAAACCTTATTTACCAATTCATGCCATACTACCTACTTTGTCACTCATACACACTTGTCAAACCAACACCCAACTCCATTTTTACCTCATCACATCTTAGTTTGAGTGGGAGCACCTCAACCCATACTCAGGGAATACAACTTGCCATTATACTTGTTTTTATTTTGTAACTTGAGGATGTAACCTACATAAAAAAAAGGGGCAAAATATAAACATTAGAGAACTGCATGGTTTTAGTCATCATAAAACACCCCTTGGCTCCCTTGGGTTAGGATTAATTATTAAAATCCTTTTAACACACCCATTTACCCCCTTTTGGCTAGTTTAATTAAGTTTATTAATTTAAAAAAGGCCTATTTTCACCTCCTCACCCAAACACATGGCTAATTGATCGATACCTAGCCTTAAGACTAATTCCCACCTAGGCATTTAATGCCCCAACCCCGTATACTTATTCTTCATGCATCCCAATGAGGTATTTATTAACCTTAGACCATTTTTGTCAGTTTTAACAACCAATAACAAGTGAAAATACCTATTTTTAGAAAATTTAGACTTATTCTACCTAACCAACATTGGTCACCCCTCAACCAACATTGGTTGACTAAGATCAATTATGTTTACTTAATATAACCCAAAAGCCTTACCTCAAGAGGTCAAATCTATCCTTTACACAAGAATATTAAAATCTCAGGTGAATTAAAGCTTCCAAGTGAACTAAAAAATAGACCAAAGGCATTCAAATTCTTCAACAATCCACCATAAAGAGCTCAAGTATTGTTACTCTTCCTGTATTACTCTAAGAGCCCAAGAAACTTACACTCAACCCTAGAATTATTCCAATCCAACAAAATCCATAGCTAAGTATCTACACATACATCAATTTTAGTTGTAGGTTTTAGTTATTTTACTAGTTTGTACCCATTTTTCATTCCTCTCACACCACCCTTTGTGTTGGATTTTTACAACTCCAAGTAATCCATCTTCTACCAAGCATCCATGGGCCATCTCAATCACTTACATACCCAACTTGTAGGTTTGATAAGTTTGAGAATTTAATCTACCCTCATAATCATTCCCCAACCTAGAAATAGCCCTTAAAATACTTATTTCAACCAATTAGATAGCCATTCTTTCCCAAACTAATACTTATAAAGACTGACACTGATCATATCTAATCAATAATGGTTGTACTTTAATTAGAAATAGTTACCTTAACTGACAACAGTTTCTTAATGATCAATACTAATCACTATGTGTTTCATTTTTCCAAAAAAATCAAGTAATTCCTCCTATCTACCTTCATCCAAATTCTTTTTTCTAAGTTTTTGTCACATCAAAAAGGTCTGAAATATTTTCTAAAATAGGTTTGAATATTTTAGCATTAGTTTTCAATAAGTTATTTCTATTTTAGTAAAAATCAATTGTTTCCCTTCAATCATTTCTTGAATTAAGTTTTATTACTTTATATTATTTCATGCAAATACCTACTTCCATTTATCAAAACTTAATTATCTTAAAGAGTGGATTGATAGCCTCTAAGGAAGTCTAGTACTTCTTGCATATACTTACATTAGGGAATCCGCCTATATATCTTACTAATCCACCATTTTATAGTTTCTTTCTTATTTTTAGGTCATCCTCTCAAGCCAAAGAGGAGTATCTACAATCTATTGGATCACACGTGCAAAAAAAAAACAAGGTTCTTCTAAACCACACCCTACTCTTAATTTTATTGTTATTTTATAGAAAAAGGAAACTAAACACAAAAAAATAGTGAAACACTCTATACCACCACTTGGTATCTACACAACCTATTTTATACACTTACTTAAGCTTTAACACCTCTCTTACACACTCCTCCAAGTAATTCACCACCTTACATAGCTCCTAACTAGTATTAAAACCCTTTAGGATAGTTTATAGTACATTATCAACCTAGGCCAACCTTGTATTTAAGTTATTAAAAGCATCTTATGGATCTAGGTCGACCAAGGGCCTAACTTTTTTATCAAATAAAGATACATACTCAAATTAGGCTAACCCTATTATCTAAAATTTTGGAAAGGTTTATGGTTAGATTCAATTATATATACAGAATCATTTCATAATTTCTTACAGAGATAATATAGTTAATTATTCATTTGCACTTCTTTACAATCTACTCTTTGAATATTTTACTTTAAGAGTTATGTCTTCTGGTTTCTAATTATAGAATAATCTTGTCTTATGGAAAATTCTAGGATGATTAGGTCTTTCTTAGTGATCCTTAAAAACCATAAAAACCTCTTGCAAAGCACCTTTGGTCAAGGGAGAGATTAAGTCTTGACAAGTTCATCTTCAAGATAAGTATCTCTAAATTTAATGCTTTATTTTAATAGATAAAAGTAGCATAAGTAATGGATTTTGAATATATTTCTATCTCCATGCATTAGGTTTTTATCTATACATAGCTTAATTATATTTTTTCTATTCATGTTTACTATTTATGTTTATTACCCCCACTTTATGCCACAAAATTGGTGAGCAATATATTAGATTTTAATTTACTTTATCATTTACTCAATAAATATGAAAATATAGGACCTAAATAGGGCTATTTCATGTTTTTTATTGAATATAGACTTTAGAAACCTCTCTAGTGATGTTATTATAGTAAGACATCCCTTGGTTAGGTCTGGCAGCTCCATCTTGGTAATGACCCCAAATATCTAATGTATCAATAAACAAAAATGTAAGTACGATTTATCTTCTTTTAGATATGATTGATTAATAGGTTAGATACATTTTCCTTTGTATACACTATGTATGTCAACTTGGTGGCCAACAAAGAATATTAAGCAACTCTGAGCACTCAGAAATGCTAACCACTATAGATGGAATAAGTCATGAATATAGTGTGTAACCTAGAACATGGTGTTTGATGTGTACAACATAGAGAATGACATGGATTTTTTCATTCCATTTGATAAACTGATGTATAAATGAGCATACAAAAATAATGTGCCATGTGCATGCCCCCAAATATGATATTTGGGTATATCGATTATGGATTGAGTTGTAATAATGTATATCTAGGAATTTGAACTAAAAATGGAATGGCCATGTCATGCATGATGGCTCCAATCTAAGTAAACTGATATGAATCTAAGCTAAAATGAGCCAAAACTAGTAATATGTAGTTGAACCTATCCAAACCTAGACTATACTTGCTTTATTTTTTTGGTCAATCTATATTTTTTGAATATGAGTATACTAGATAGTAGTGCCATATTTTGGATAGTAGTACCTGTGGCATTAGTGTCCTAATTTAGGCATTAATGTCCAACTTTTTTAATTTTTATGCAACTAAAATTGATCTCTATCTCATTATTTCCAATTATGTTTTCTTGAGACTAAGTTTTGTATTATGTGCTTATGTGCTAAACTATGTAATTTTAGTGCATTCAAATAGCCTGATATTTGTGAGAAACCCCTATGAATTCCCCCTCTTTTGAGGGGAGTTGTATCTATGTAATAATTATCCTTAAAATAAAAATCTCTACAAAAGGTGTGTTTGCTAGAGCATATGTGATATATGTGTAGTACACTAATATTATGTACATACATAACATCAAAATGTAAGCTAACATAAGCATAAGTTTTTTGTGTACATTATATGTTAGATATATCACTCACAAGGTTGTTAGGATAGTTAAAACAATGTATATGAATAGTAAATATAACTAATAACTAACTACCTAGGGGTATGGGGAATGATGTTCATCATGGAACCTAATTAATAAGGGGAGATGAATGAGGTCCCTCTTGGTATCTAAAATTGGTGTGTAAAAAGAAGGAAATATGTGTCATGGCCATGACACATATAATAAACAATACATAAAACATGCATAAGGCATGCAAATTAGGCCAAGGGGCTAGAATATAATGTACATGGTCACATGTCACTAAATTTGAGAAATTAATACATACAAGGACAAGTTCAAATGTCCACATACATAAATACTAATAAATTTGGCTTAGATCCACATGGAAGGACATGTTAAATGTCTAAATACATAATCAATAAGGCACACACAAGGACAAGGGCACATGTCCAAAGTATACATACAATGATAATAAGTGTCATAGAGCCATAGAGTAATGACATATTAAAATTACCTTTAATAGAAGAAGCATAAATACATAATCAAGTCTAAAATAGTAAATCTAAAACTTAAAGTATTCATGAACATGTGGTACAAATTTTGTATAAGATCTAAGATGTACATAGGTTTAGTTTAGAGTATTAGTAGTCAACAATGAATCTAAGTAGGTGTAGGATGATCAATATCGATATATAAAAATGCCAAATATGTTATGTAGAGTTTATTAATATGTAATTTGGAAATAAAAATTATGTATAAGATGGCCCAAAATGGAAAAATATATCAAATGAAGAACTTGTGTATTTGTGTATATGCACCCAATGGGTAGATAGTAGCAAATGCATGGAAACATAGTAGACCTAGGTCTTGTAAGTATCTACAAAAAATTGACAAGAATAATTGAAGAATTTTATGTATGATAATAGCCTACTATACTAATATAACTAAAATATTTAGTACCTGAAAAGTATAAGAAGTGTAAACATAACAATGAATACAATCTATAATTTGTATTTTCTAATTAAATATTTGATTAGTTTTATGTTTTGGCATATTATATTGTTTTTTTTATTTTATGGATATAATATATGTATAAGTAACATTAAAATTAAAATGTATACAAGGATAAAGAGTTAATGAGACTGTGTACAAGAAGGGAGGAACATACTAACTGATGAGTCTCATGGGAGACTCACTATCAATATGGCCTATGTCAAATAAAGGAATAATAACTATAATTTCTATATGAAAAGGTAGCTAAGGTCATAAAACCTATTATACTAAGTGATCTATAGATTTCACTACATTTGATGTGGTGCTAGGAATCTTTAAAGTTGACTAGGGTGTCATATGAATTATATGGGTCTTTAGGACCCATCTGGTAAAACATATTATAGATGGCATGGGTATCCTATGCTGAGAACCTTAGAAACTCAATAAAACTAATGTCAAAAGGAAAGGGGTAGAGAGAGGCCCCTTAGAATAATTAACATATCTCTAACATAGGGGTATATCTAATGAGGGTATCCATGGGAAAGTATGTGTACATGGTAACACTTTAGGAGTAGACCTTACCTACACTGGTGGCTCCATGAAATATATGGTGTATTGATTAGAAATATGCTAAAAAATATAACTGGTAAGTTTGGTATGATTTATCATGGGATAGATAAAGGATACTCATATGAAATACCCTTGACTATGATCACTTCATAAATATGTATATATCTAAGGCATCTATGCACAATAGATAAAATGTCTCATAGTTATTGTATACATTTTATTCCTAATAACATGTTAAATGTTCTTGTATTAGATAATACTAATATTATAGTGGCCACATATGCTTGCAAACCTATATGTGATGTATAATCTCCCTAATGGAGTTCTCAACATGACCACTGAGACCATGAATAACTATGTCAATAGGAGAAATGTCCTATTCTAAACAACCCAAATGTTATATAAGTTTGATAGTGCACATGTTAATACTTAACCCATTATCAACCATAACACTCTAAATAGGATGATGATCAATGTAGTTTGACATAAAGAGTCCATGTAAATTTGAATCATCATCGACAATCTCTTTCTTTGATAAAGTGATGAGTGGTCTAGTTGGTACTATATCATGAAACACACCAATTATATTATGTAAGGGTTGTGCATCCTCTATATTAGTGTGATATGATGTTAGTGGTGTATGTGCCTAATACATATAATGAACACCTAAATCACCCCTACCTCATTAGTTATGTGTTTTAGAAATGGATATAATAATATTTTCAATGCCTTAGTTTCCATTTGTTAAACTTTGGGTACCTTTATGGGCATGACCACATCAATGATGTTAACCTTTATCAAATCATATATCTTATGTTTTAAGTTGATGCATTAGTTTAGAGTATGGCTTGGTGGCCTAAGATAGTCATAAAATTCATTATAGTCATAAATCTTTGGAATAGGCCATGTTATATCAGCCAATTAGATAGGAGGGAGAGATATTACATTGCTTTTTAGGAGTTGTAAAACATGTGATGGTGATTCTAGAAAGTTGTTGAAAAATCTTCATTGAGGAGCAAATAAAACCAAGTGAGGATAATGATATGAAGCTATGTTAACTATGGTCTTTGGATCACTCTTATTTTTAGTGGTATGAATTCTTATATCTCTTATTAGTTCACTATAATCTATTGTTTACTTCAATTTACCCATAGATATAAGTTTTACTTCCCTTTCTTTTGCTATGTGTCATAAGTCTATGAAGGTTGGAAACTTCTTAAACAAGATATCTTCATTCAATTTTTGTAGTGAACTATGTTTGAATATGTCATGGAGCTCTCTATCTGACATAGGTCTAGTTATCTTTGATAATATAGTTTTGTATCACAAGACATATTCTACAATAGGATCATTTAAATTTTGATTCAGTTGTGCTACTTGAGCATATGATATTTTATCACTTATGTTAATTGAAAAGTGTGATAAATACATATCTACCAATAGATTGAATGCAGTGATAGACTTATTCAAAATATTATAAAACCACTATAGTCATAGTATTTTAGACTACATGGGAAAAACTTGGTAAGGATACAATCATTAAAAACATAGTCCAAACATGCTATGTTTAAATCTCATATATGTTTCTCTAGTTCACCCTTACCATCATTAAATGTAAGCTTAGGTGTCATGAATTTGGATGGCAAAGGATTTTTTGCTATGTGATGTCCCCAAGGTGTATGTAAAATAACTTGAAAATCCAAGTCATGTGATTTCCTAGTATCTCCTTACTCAAGATGTAACACCTTAACATATAGAGAATGAATTTAATGCATAATGGATTATAAAAATAGAGAGGAATAAATAGCCATAGGGGGTGTTGTTATTGTTGGTCCTTGAGGTTAAATAGGTTGTTGTGCAAGCTTGCTTGCCCCTAAAGTAGGTGTAACAATATTTTTATTAGGGGGAGTATAATATATACCATTATTTTATTGTTTTATATTTACATTATGGCTTTTATAATCTATGCATCATCATTAGGATGTTCCTAAAGTCTATCTATGGAAATCTATAGAATCTCATCCTTATTGACTATAAGATTTTAATTATTAAGTGTGGAGAGAGTGTCCTGGTTCCCATCTTGTGTATTATTTTGATCTTGATTGTATTTCTCATCTTATAATTTATGATTTGAATATGAAAGAGTGATAGGCACAAATTTTATAGGTGTAGATGCATATACATGATGAACACTATCATATTATGAAGACTATGTGCATGTAATTTGATTTTCCAATAATGTGACCTTTTCACTTAATAACTGATTTGGATTCTATAATTATGATATTATCTTTATCATACTATTAATTTGATCCCTTAGAGTCTCTCAAGTGCAAATCCTAGTTGCTTTTGATTGATCATGTATGCACACACCTTATAGGGAAGAGGTGAAGGCATAGATAGGATGATTATATTAGTAATAATAGTATAATCTAAGTCATCTCTTAGAGGAGTGATAACATGGAGTTGGTTAGATGGAAAATAGTTAACACCCTCATGGAGATGAGGAGGAGAAGGATATTCCCTCTTTTACATAGGATATGACATTTAAACTTGAAAGATGGTTCTTAAGGTAACAAATTTATGGATTAAGTCCAATAAACTATATTGTCATTGATCCTCTATGTATGTAAGGGTTTGTTTATTAATATAATCCTACATAATAGAAAAATAACATGCTAGAGAGAGAATGGAATATGACATACATTTTAACTAATATAAAGCATCGTATACATATGTGTTTATGCAACATTTTAATTCATTCTAAATGAAAGGAAATAATCATGCAAAAGAATAAAAAAACTTTGTATTAAAAACTGATAAACTTCATTTGTCATTATTATCATGATTATATGAAATACAAATAAAAAAATAAATGGATCTAAAAGCTAAGTGTTGGTCTTAGAAGGCTAAAACCATAAACCTTAGGGTTACCTAGGGTTAAGATCTATGCAATATTTGAACTAAGTCAATTTCACCAAATGTTTTAACTTTTTAGGGCTTAGTAGATTTAAATCCTAGGTTGATAAGGTTTGAGTATAGTAAATCAGGGTATAAATATGAAATAAATACAACCACTAATTTGTAATAAAATTGACTTAGTTTGACCTTTCTAAAAATAGTAATAAATAATGTGAACAAGTACATAACTAGAAAATGACTCAATTTGGAGATCTAGAGGTTGAAAACTAAGATAGAGATTGATCTAAGTGTCACGGATAGGACCCAAGTATCAATGCCATCATTAGATAGTAGAACCCTAATTTTATAGTAGTGACATGTGGCATTAGTGTCCCTATTTTAGTACTACAATCCTCTATGTAGGACTATATCAAGCAACATGTGTCTAGGTTTTCCAAGCCTATTCCTATGTGAATAAGTTTTAGATCTCTACAGATGACCTATTTTGATTGATTTTACATGTAAAACTTAAACCTCCATGTTATAAGGGCATATGGTTGGCATAAGAAGTAAAATGTGTTTTTGAATGGGGTAGATTCGACATCCTCAACACCTGAATGTGATGAGAGTTGCCTACATACCAATAATACTAAGAGGGATCAAGGCTGAGGTAGTTCTCCCTACTTAAGTATTTGTGAAATTACAAGTGAAGATAGTATTAATGTTGGCTTGAGTGATTTGACTATGATTAAGAATAAAAACTTGATTAAGTTAAGTTTAGGAATGTTGTAGATGGTTGTATTCAAAATTAGGGTAGATTAGGGATTGATAACCTTGATTATGCACAAATTCTTCCAAATTTATTTGTATAATTTTCATCTAATTTCCATCTAGTGGATAAAGGGCTAAATATCATGTATATATAATGTTTTAGTGCTTATGCCAGTCCTAAAAGAGGTCTAGGATGACCCTAGTTGGTTGATCATTTGAAATGATATATGTTGGTAATAAGAGGTAAAAGGATAATAATGCCAAAACTGGGACAGTAACACCATGGGGAGCTACTATCCAAATTATGGCACTAGTGTCTAGGTGGTAAAACTGAGGCACTAGGGGTCAAGATTTGAAAATGAGGGTTTGGGACTACTTTAGGGATTCTTAGGAATATGTGTGGTATGCACAAAGTATAGATAATTGTTTAAATAGGACCTAAGGTAGGTGTAGGGAAAATCTAGGGATGGGTTGTCTATAGTAACACTCTTAACACTCAAGTGCTAATTTTAGGTGATTACAATTTCATTGGGGTCAATATTCTCAAATTACATGCTTTATCATCAAAATTAGGTTCATGAGGCTTAATTTCACTAAAATTACATTAGTGATTACCTAAATTTGATAAATATGTCAGTAAATCTAAGATAATTTAGCCCCAAATCACATCTTATAGTCATATTTATTATGGTTTCTTTTTCAACACATCCTATTTCTATTAGAATCATGAAACCTTATTTTGTGTTTGTAGCCACTCCCACTTTCACTCATTATTCATTAGTCTCATCATTCTCAATTTTATTTGGTAGGTTATCTCAATTTGTGTACCAAACTAGGTCCCACAACCATCACTATTGGAAATACCATGCCTATGTGAATAAATTTTATATAAGACACTTAGCATGAAAATGGAGTTTTAAACTCTCAATTTGCATTTGAAACCTAGCTTGCCTAGCTCTCTTATCCTACTCTAGGATATTGTTTTGATTTCCATGATTTTCTAGCTCTCAAAACCTATCCCATTGTGATGACCAAGTCCAAAAGTAAGACTTTCATAAAAACACTTGGCCCAAAGTGGAGTCTTACTATAGTTATCCATACTTGTAAATATTTCTTGTTTACTCTCTCAGATCCTTATAGCTACTTTTGGGGTTCATGTTGATACTCATGCTTATTTGGCCTATGAAATGAATCCCATCCTATCAATGGATTAATCTTAATTAGAATGGTTCTTATGAATGGGTATATGGGAAATGTTATTTTGATTTATAATGTTAATCATGGTAATTTTCCCATATGTTTTTATGTGCTAAGTAATTTTATTGTATTTATAATCATGGAAGATAATAACGATTAGGTCTTTAGAATCCATGTGTTAATGTCACATGTTAATTATATAATCCTAACTCGTTGGTTTAGGCTAGTGAGTAAATAGGATGGATTCACCATTTAGGCTTATTCCCACTTTACATCATGCATCTCATGTTATCATGCTTAGTGTTTAAAAAAAATTTAAGACCATGTGGGACAGTAAAAACTCTGGTTAGGGTAGTTAGGTTTGGTTGGTAGTTTGTCTACAACTATGTTCATGTCAAAATTGGGTAAATATCCATTAGGGATGGATTTTAATGAAATTTCATTCTTGGCCTAGGTGATAGTCTATACTACATCATGCAATTATTCCCTTAAAAAATGTCACTTAAAATTTTATATTAATAAGACCCTAAGTCCCTACAGGGTAGTTGAGAAATGTGGATACCCCATACCTTTATTAACCATGATTTATATATTGAATACAATTGGAAATGTCTAGCCTCTTTTTTATATACCTATCTAGGGCTCTCAAGATAGGTTAGGTCTTGGGGAAGCTCATTTCCATTTCAAAGAATGCCCATTTAAATGCATAACTAGACCCATTCAAACTTTATAACTCTAATTAAGTATTATAAATCTAATTATTAAAAAGTGATAAATTTAAAATACCTATTAAGATAAAAATCCTAGATAGGTCTATCATGAAAAAATTTAAGCATTTTTTTAGTTTTTGTGATATATTAAGCATCTTGAGTTAGTTTTAAAAATCATTTAATTTTCCTAAAATGGGTTTCTAGCTCGAATGCAATGATGTTTTCATTTTTTTAGGATTCCATCTATGATAAAACTTTTTCATGTTTTTGTAAATCATTTTACTATTCAGGTTTTTAATTTTACATTTTAAACTTGTTTTTCATTTTTTTTAGGAAATGAATAATGAAAGTGGTGGAACTAAAAGGATAATGAAGAGGAAAGAGGTATCTGAGATAATTTATGGTGGTATATGGCATTTTAGATGGAAAAATACTCCTCTTGGAAGACTGAAATTCTATATATAGATTGAATTTTATTGTAAGAGGGTTGGGTTTTCTTCTCCCCACAAGAGTTGGATCCAATTGCTCACTTTTTCATGAAATTTAATGCTTTAATAGATTAGTCTCTTCCACAATCTCTTCTCTTTTCATCATGTTATTAAATTTTTGATTGATTAATTGTAATGGGCATCAAATTTGTTTGTTAAAATGAAACATTATTATTAATAGAAGAGTTAGGATTATTTTCTTTTAATATGCACCATGTGTAAACATAGGTTGTGAATGTTATTTTATTGTCTTCTCTTCTTATAATCTTGCATTAGATCTGTATATGATTGTGTATGTTCTATTTATATTAGTGGTTAATTTATGGATTTCTCATGACTGATAAATTGAACTTATCTTCATTATTACAATATTTGTTTTTCCCTTTTCCTTCTTTTATCACTTTTTATCAATCTGTTAGTCTAGGTTTTATTTGAAGTCAATTTTTGTGAACATATATTTTGATTTTAAATAATTTTCATTATCAAAAAGTCACTTATAAATTATTAATGATTTAATGAATGAATGTATAAATCAGCTACAAATTAATATAAATTAAACCCTAAAACATTAATTTATTAGGGACATTGAGTGAATGATATGCCACTTTAAAAATTTGTACAAAGCCCACATTAGCAAAACTTCAAATTGAAATTATCCATAAATTTTTTTAATCACCCAAACTACATTAAAATAAAGTTATAAATTCACACAAGTAGGCTCCTTGACCATAGTAGTCCATGATGGCCAATTGAGTGAAATTAGTGCATCGTGACTTGATAGATATAAACTTTGGGGAGACTTGACTTATGGGATTCCTTTTCGGAGAGGCTTGATGAGATTAAAAACCTTGATATCCTAACATTGGTGACCTATGATAAATGACACAAATATTTTTAGAACTAAAAGGATGGCCACCAATACATTCAAAATTAAAATTTTAACCAAAAACCATCAAAACTTGAACACTTAGGAGCATTGCCCATGATAAGGTATTATGAAAGTTAATTATAAAGTAGATGTATATCCATAAGATAAAAGTTCATTGGACCTAAATTTAAGTTACTTTAACTTAATTAAAATTTAAAATCAATATCAAATAAAGGAAAACCAAAAATAGACAAATCCACTTAATTAGTAGCTTACATACAACTAAAATTTCTTTCGTCAATCCATTTATTTTATTTCATAACCCATCAATTTGGGTTAATCCTAAATGGCTAGGTAGAGGTGGATTCCCTGTGAACTTTCCAAGGTGTGCCCATGACTTATAAAAGAATCTCAACAAGTTATGCTCAAAATACATACCTAATGGGATTCAAAGCATTGAAGAACATATTTAGGAATTTAATTATACCCTTATCATAACTCAAATACAAATAAGTATTTGTATTAAAAATTATTTCATTAGTATTTGGAAGTGATTTCATATGATTTCTATCTCATATTTCCAAATGGATCTATCACCTATTGGATTGATCTAGAAATATTAGTTATCGATAACTTTTGGCTACCCATTGATCTAAATATCATGTAACATCAATTCAAAATTACTTATAGTGAACCAAATGAAACAATGATTGTATTTAACACACATTTCTAAAAGTTATATCAAAGGTTGAAATATCCCTACATGTAGATAAAAGTGGCTGCCATATAGACCTATTTGAGGGCCTTGGACTCAATGACATCCACATTTATGAACCTGAAAAATATTTATATTCATATCCTTTTTATATAATGAAACTATAAATATTGAGTAATAGATGGTGACACAAGGATATGAATTTGGTCCTTTTACATCATTAGGCCAACCCGGTGATTAAAATCAAATTCCAATGATAAACCAAAATCACATTCACTAAACTCTAATGACAAATCCAATCTTAGTTCTCATGTATTCAAGCCCAAATACATTCTATAATATAATGTCCTTGATTACATTCCTAACAATAAGACTTATATGCATCCAAATCATGAATTTTTTAAGTTAAATAATTAACAACATGTTCATGTGGCCTACAACAACATTATTTCCATGCATAGGACAAGTGGTTATTTTTAGCCAAATTTTTCTACCATAGGTGAGTCTAATAAAAAAAATTCTATTTATCCCATATTTAAATTGATTGATAGATGTAAAAATGTTTTGTTTGGATCATATCGTATCTTGTCATGATAGGTTATCTTTTTTCCTAGTATTATTAAAGGTTTCCTAGGATGGCATAGACAAAACATCAGGTCATGGTCCTAAAGTGGTTGTCTAGTGGTAATAACTTGGTCCTTCTACATGTTTACCAAACGTTAAGGTACCTTAATATATGTTAAGGTATTTTAAAAGGTTAAGTATTTTATGATGTTTGGCTTGATCAAGTCAATTGCTTATGATAACACTTACAAACAGTGTTTAAAGTATAGAATTAAACATTATATGCCTTATATAAAGATGAGATAATGTGAATGAGGTCATCAAATATGGTATATGATTCAAGTTGAATTGTAAAAAGATAGTTCTTCAAGTCATCTTCATTACTAGTTTAAAGTGATAAAGGTGATGGGATAATCTTTGGGATAAAATAACATGTTATACATGAATGCACTTGTTAAAGGATTTTGAAAAAAGGTTCTTCTAATGTAATATGGTCGTTACAGGTCATAAAAGTTAGTAGATATTGTAGGTTCAATGTCCAAAGGAGTATAATCACTCTTGAGAGGGAAGTTTTAGTCACTTGTATAGATTGGGAGGCTCACCTATAGGAGGAAATGATTCAAGAAGGTGTTTATTCACCTTCCTCAGGTCAATTTCATGCTCAATAAGCTTACACATGTCTAATAAAGGCATCAAATACATCACAACCTTCATAAAGACCTTAGTAAACTCATAGTGGGAAGTTTCATTTGCTTGGTTTATATAGAGGAGAGAGAGAGTTGGGACCTAATTTTATTATCAAAATATAGAGTCCTAATAATATTCATATCCTTGGCATTGGTTTTCATATTAAAACCCATAGCTATATACATAATTGTTAAGAGTTCAGCCTGTCAAAATGCACCTTCTTTTTTAACAAACTTAATCTTATAATCAAAATTTTACTTATGAGCTCATTGTAAGTATAGTAATCATTCAAGAGTGTTTTCAAGGTGTATTAGAGCCTCCATGATGCTAAAATAAATTATATTCATCATGTATTCATGTGCATCCAACAAAGATAGTTTCCTTCATTGATTACATGACATTGTTAGGACTATAGTGAGTGGTTTAGATGGATTGAGTGTTTTCTTACCTCAATTGGTCTTTAAGTAACCTATAAAAACCCTCCACTCCTTTTAATAACCTATATAAAAGTTTTTATGTATTAAATGTATCACAATAATGAGGAAAGGGATAAGATCATGTATTCTAGGAGGTTGTTGATAAAGCTAGGTCTTAAAGGAAATATGAGGTATGAGATTGTAATTGAAGTTTATGAAACATGGATAAAATTTCATAGGCTTATAAAAATCCATTAACATAAGTCAAACATTAGATTCTTGTTGTAAGAGACCCCATGAACATCCTACAAGCCTAATTATAATGAGGTTGTATATATGAGCATGATGAAGAAGTGACAAGATTGAGGTCAATTTTATAGGTAAAGGAGTTTATTTTCATGCATGAAAATACAATGTGTAAAATTTGTTTTAATTAAAAAAAAATAACCATAATATATTATCATAATCCAATGGTCAAATCACTTTAAAAGGGTCCAAAAAATTGTACTTACAGGCTTACATTTTCTAGGATGAGGGAATAGGTATTTTGTGATTGAGTTTGAGATTTAATAGGTCTAATAAAGTTATATATAATAAAAGGAACATTGGTGAACTCCAAGGACCATTAAAATAGTTTTTAAAACTTATTTTATATTCCCATATAATCATATTGTAGGTAACAGATTGTAAACTCTTTTGGTAAAGAGACCTAGTTATACGAGCTCAAGTATGGATGTGGATTGATGTTTTCTAATTAGGCTAACGTATATAATGATTATTTAGGTTATTTATCTTATTATCCAAGTTAAAAAACAATTTTATTACCCCTTATTCACATTTAAGACCTTAAGAGTAGCCTACAACCAATTATCCCAAAGGAGACATTCATGTTGTAGTCATTAATATGAAGAATGAGTGGGTATATTTTTCATTGAATTAGAGGTTTATGAAACATTTATGAAGGTTAAAAATACATGTGATTAAAATTATTTAATGGTATAAGTTTCATAAGTTTATAATATGAGACATTGAAGATAAGTCAAGAACCCATTTTGAACATACATGAGCATCTACTAGCCTACTTATGCAAAACATAAGGAAAGGTACATTTGATTATGTTAATGAGGTTGGTGAAACATGTGGGAGGATAAATAAATTATTAATTAACCTTATAATACTTACCAAGATTCCAAGAAATCAACTGAGGAGGACCTACTTTTAAAGATGCAACCAAGAAGCCTAAATGACTACCTATACCCTATCATAGGTAGATAGGAGTGAGAAAATGCACAATTATGGTGAATGAAAGGTGATAAAAGTTTGAAAATACTCAATAAAAGTGAATTAACTCTATATAATCTCTAAATAATCATCCAATATCTAACAAGCCTATTATATAAAATTCAATGTTAAGGTTACAGTCTAGGCCTAGCATGAACCTATAGGCTTGAGTATATAAAACTTAAATAAACTTGCATGTTTTAGGTTTAATATGAATATTAATGAGTGTTAGGAGGTTAATAATACTTGGGTGGAGTATTTTAAAAATTTAATACTAATTATCATCAAGGAAAAATACTAAAATAGGGTCCCTAGGGTCAAAAGAATAAGATTATTCATAAACTCTAGCCTTGGTCTACAATCATTTTATAAGCCATCAAAGAAATAAAACATATTTAAATTAGTGGAGGCACTTTCATGGGATGTATAAAATCTATATACACCATTTTAAAAAATAAATAGATAGTTGGAAATATTTTTGTGTCATGAGACCCTTTTTCGACCTCCTAAACAAGTTTACAGGATCAAGAAGGCTAACTTGGGCACATGAGTGGTAAAATTGGAAAGTCCATGGAACAAAATGAAATTATGTGGAGTTAGTTTTTAATAATTTAATATTTTATCATTGAGATATTTTTATTGGGCTCAGTTTTTATGAACTATTATTAAGAACATAAACTAACCTTAAACCTCATCTAAACCCTCTCAAAATGACTCAATGAAAAGAATTGGTTTCCTAAGTGCCTGAGGTGAATTGGATTAGATTTTAAAAGATATATATGACCTATGTGATCCTCATAGACACCTATTTAAGTAATATTTTGGCACATGTGAGGGAAAAATCATAGAAAAAGGGCCTTAAAATGCATATTTTTAGATGTTTTCATGATGTTTGAGTGGTTTAAGCTCCTTAACCAAATGAATAAACCTATTATATCTAGGTAGAGGTATAATGATATCATATAAGCCTTTAAAGACACTCCCATGGTCCTAGAACATATTTGAAATGAATAACCAAGGCTTAAGTGAAAGATTGTCTTTTGTTTATATAAGAAAAGTAAGGTTACAAACCTTTTCTAGGTCATAAATAGTATAAAAAATTCCAAAATACCATTGATGTCATTTGATAGTAATATTGAATGGGCATATAAGTTAATAACAAGTCTATTATAGGTTTCTCAATCAACCAAGCTCACATCATGGAAATACAAGTTTTTATCAATGTAAAGAATGTTTAGTCATAGGTTTCACTCCCATTAGAATGAGAGAACTTTTAAAGAAGATAATAGTGGTGTGGAAGTTTCTAATATGAATGAGATAATACCTAGTAAATAGGTAATGTATCATGATGATGCATAGAGATAGTGTTATATATCCACCCTGCACCCTAAAAGGATGTTGTTTAGGCCTACCTTCAAGGCTTGACTAAAATGGGATTGGCCTAAAGGTTGTGGGTGATCTATAGTAAGACTAAAATTCTAGTTTATGGGGATAGCTCCCATAGTGCATCTATTTAGGCTCAAAATCACTAAGACCTATTGAATTTATGGTGAAAAGGGATAGACAGTGCATAAAATAAATGTACTCTAAGGGTGGTTATGCACCAATATAGACTATATACTCTATTTTCCTTGAGAAACACTAGTGAAACAAATAAGTAATTGACCTACTACTTGTAAGAGTGTCTAGGCAATAGTATTTCACATAGGGGATATGATAGATGACTATAACATGTTTGAAATGAAGGGAAGTCTTGGTTTAAGGCACTTAAATCAAACTTCTACTCAAAAATTAGTCATTAACACTTCTTGTATGTTATATGACATGCATAGAACATGTATTAACATCTAGGTGAAGCCAGAACCTACAAAAGGAAGATAAATCTAACACTTATGCAAGTCATACCAACATAAACACACTAGATCAATATGGAAGAAGCTTAATCAATAATTACATTAGTCTAAGAGGTCTACCCAGTATAAATCTATTTAGAGTCTCCTTAGACCATGTAGGTAATGGATACAAATCAAGGCCTCAAGGCCAAATTATATATAATGATCATAAGAGAGAGAGAGGGATAAATGGCATGGAGGTGAAAATAATAGGTCATAAATGACCATATCCCACTCATACTATAGTTATAATAGTCCTTCATATGTCTCTCCATGCATTGGTGTTCATAAATGGGCTCCTTGGGCATTGAGGTGGAGTGGTAGAGGTTGTATTTGACTTGTTTGACCTATTTCAAAGCATATATATTCCAGTATATATTCTATTACCTCTATTTTTATATTTATGATGTTAAAGTTGATCAATTAGGCCACCATGAGTCACTAAGAAACTCATCAGTCCTTGTGTATGTTAACTAAGCTTGAAACTACCTCCTCTTCCATTATGAATATGAAGTTTATCTTTTGGTCTTCATGATGGATATTAAAAGGTGGTGATGTGACCTTACATTAATATCCTATCAACCTGTCTATGCTATTCTACAACTCTCATTGTTGACAAAGTAGGTCTACTAAGCTAATTAGGGCTAATTACTTGATTTTTAGGTGCTTGGTGGCCATAAAAACCTATAAAATACCTTAATAATATGTGAATAGGTGATATTTTGGTTTGAATCAATGTTATACATTGTGAGATATCCCACTATAAGTAATAGACACTTGAAACCTTACTAAACTAGGTGACTAGATCACCTTGCAATCCTTCCTTGACTTTCTATTTGGAAGAACCTTGTAGAAGTGTTTACAAGGAGTGTGATAAATTTATGGTTTGATAAGGTAAAAAAAGTCCCAAACCACCCCATCTGATGATTATAAATCTTTCAAATAATTCTTCACACTACAAATATCATAAAACCTTAAAAAATTATAATTTTTAATAGGTTTATACAACATTTTGTATAACTTATTATCATTATTAGGGTCTCCTCTAAGTTGAGTTTGTGATTCAAGTGTCTCTAGGGCCATTCTACTATAATTGGGTTCCAATTCTTCACTAACTTGTCAATCAGGCTATTACTAGGGTTTAATTAGGGTTTTAGAAGTCTACCATCTTAACAATGATTCATATAGGAGGGACCTCCAAACCAAAAATTCTTGTCATGAATTTATATTCCACGAACCCTTCATCTCTCCTAAATATATTAGGGTTCCATGCAAATTATGTGTGGAGGTATGAGCAGATGATGGTGTGTTTTGAGTTCCCCATTAGGTAGTCTATGTAGGTTACTTTCTTAAAATTCATTCACATATTTAGGCTCCTAAAGCCAACTAATTCCTTCATTGATTTTGAGACCATATGGGTACCCAACTAAAATTAAGATAATTTATTCTGAGTCCCTCTGTTGTGAGATATACAAGGGTTGGAAGATGTAGCTTAAGTTAAATGTTTGGACTATGGAGTTTGAGATCATATCTAAGACCAAATTTGGAATTTTGTTGTATTAACATACTTTAAAATACCTTATTAGGAATTTTAATAACCTCTTGTACCTTCTTATGGCTATCAAATCTATTTTTTAAGGTCTGGATATGATTCAACATGGTAGTGGGGTTTAAGGCCTAAGGATGGCTTTAGGTATAACAAGACTCAACTGAGTGTTATGGGCATAAGTGACCTATAGGTGGTTTGGGTATTAAATCATCATCCTAAAATAACATTAAATTAGTTATATTTCTTGTAAAACTATCTCTAATTTCCAAACAAATACTTTATCTCCATTCTCTCACATGATTTCCTATAGGTCATTGTTCACTATCAAAACTAAGTGCTTGAGAGTAGTTGTTGGATGCTTGAGTGATTTCCTTATCTACTATAGTGATTGAGTTTTTAAAAACCATGAAAAATACTCTTAAGGCCTAAAAACATACTTAGGGTCATGTCTTTCATTAACTCATTCCTCTACACTCTCTTTTGAATGCGTATAGGGTTTATATATCATTAGGCTTGAGTAGCCCTAAGACTAGGTTTGGTGCCTTTTCTATCTCAGCCTTAATTTCTCACCCTTTTATAAAGAATTTAATGTTTCTCCTTATTCACCTTTAAGGTGTTTCCATACCTTAACCAATCTTTGAACAAGTAAAAGGTCTCTAGTTTAGGTATAGTCTTATTTAGGCCTATTTAAGCTTAATAGGTTTGTTTGGATGTTAGATTCCCTTCCTCAAAGTACCAAGACATATTAGTGTGGAAACACTAAAATATATTTAGGGGATATTTAGATACTCCCATTTCATCTTTATGCTTACAATTTCACTATCATGTTGATGACTTTGTTTATAGATAGCAATCTTATATTTTGGCTATGTGTGGTGATTAGGTCTACCTGAGCCATAAGTGAAAACAACCCCATTATTCTAACCTTGAATCACTAATTATATAAAACCATAATACAAGGGAGTTCCTCCACTCGTATAAACACTTTGAAACCTCCCACTGGACCACACTTCTAATTGAGTCACCTTGTTTTCTTATGACTACCTGTAGGTGGTAGTCTTGGACCTTGACTATGTTGTAGGTGAAAGTGATAACTATTTACTTTACCCATTTGAGATCCTTATCACCATGAAACCCTATTTAATCTCCCTTACTTTACCTCAAATGTATTAAGGCCTTAGACACTCTTTTTTGTAGGGTTTCATAAATCAACCTTCCTTCTTATTACTCTGATTATAAGTGCCTTGTTTAGGCCTAACTATGTATAATAATATTTAAAATCCACGTTATTATATTTATCTATATCAAAATATAAAATTATCCAAATTTTATTAAAGGTATTATTTAAAAAATAGGATACCTTACTAACTTCCTTCACTTGACCACCATACAAGGTTATGTACTTCAAATCCTCTCCATTTGACCTTGACTGTAGTTGGTAAGAGAGGTCTAACTAACTATGTATGTGGAAATTTAGAAGGTGAGTATGATGATCTATAATTTACCTTGGGTTTCATTATTTTTATAATAAACTTTCATTATTCTATATAATTCCCTATAAATTTTAGACATCATCATGATTTCATTATTCTTTCAACCCTACGGTTACAAGTTGTCTCCATTGGGACCTTGACCAAGTCACTCTCTTTATAAGAGATGAGAATGTTTCTCCTACATATGACCATAATTTTCCATTTCCATTATTATCATAGGCCCATATAACCCATGAATTATGTCTCTTAGCCTTTTACACTCCATCCTAATAATAGTTGTCCCACTTGCCTAGCTTGTTTGATAGGTCTGCATTGATTGTGAGAGTGCTTATATCTCAAGGGATTGAAGATGAAGGTTTGATATTTATTTAAATTTTTTTCTCTCTCTATGCCTCTCTTATAGGATCTTATGAATCTAATTTAAATATATAAATACTCCACTCCTCATTCCAACATCCAACACATCATTGGTTTGGTTTATACTTTAGGTTACTATAGTCAAGTTTATAGGAGTTTGCCTTTCTAGAGTCAAGGATGAGAATGAAATTTTAGGTATATGGTAGTGAGTAATAGTTAGTGAGGATAATATGAAATTTAGTTACTATAAAATGAATTATATTATGTGAATCTCTAACACCAATAAAGACCCTTTGCAGCTATTAAATCCTCCCTTTACAAATGAGATTACATGCAGTCATGATAGTCACATTGGAGATAGGAAATTTAATGGATCAACTAATTTTATGAGGTATATAAGGATTTAAAGGCTTACATTAACCTATTACATAGTTTAAAACATCATTCACCTCTATTTTCATACACTGAAGAGTCTACAACTAGGAGCAACATTGTCATGTTTCTACAAATATGACATCTTGAGTGATTTATTTCTCCTACACCCTCACACATGTGAACCAAGGGTTGAGAGTGATGGATACATATCTTGAGGACATATAGAACACATATCAAGTATTGATTCTAAAAAATACTTCAAAAATGCACCAAAACTGATGTCATTTCAAATCCTTACATAGATGAAGAAGATCATTGGAGTGCCCAAATTATTAGTTATTGTTCATAGAGCATATTCCATGAAACTAAAGATAAATTACATGAATTATAATGTCAATCTACTCCCTTCCTCTTCCCAAGATATCAGCTCCCCATTTCCTCTCTCTTGTCCATACTATTCACAAACTTAAATGTTTTCCTAGGCTGTAAAGGAGATCGATGGAAAGGAGAGGTCATATTTGGGCATATTTTTTCTAGAAACTAAAAATAATCTTACTAATTCCTAAATTAATCCCCCTATGCAACTTATTTATTTTCTCTATCCATATTCGTACTATATAGATCTATATAGGTTAGAAACCCCTATAAAACCCACAATTTTCTTCTATTTTTCTCATGATTCATAATTTAAAACACCATTGGTATGCAGGAGTGGAGAAATATAAGTCATAAAACCTTTCAAAATGAGTGGTGTGCATGTGGAAGCTTAGGGTTCATGGCTTTGCATGTGTGGGACCCATTTGGCTAGTGGGAAGTGATTTTTACCCCTAAAGTGGCTCTTTATTATGTGAACCCACCTAATGATGGATATAAGATGAGAATGGGACCTTTTAAGACCTTTATAAACAATTAAACACTTGAAAATTTACCATTTACAAAGATTGTGTAGTGCATTTAACCAATATGAGGTGTTTGACAGGTGATTGATGACTTTAGCGGGGTTCATGAAGGATTGAAACTACTTAAATGACCAAACCATGAATAATACCATTGAATATATCATTAGACCTTCATACTATGACTTTGATCAAGGTTAGAAATCATTACATCTTGCCAACAAAGTTCTCTTTTCTTGAAATGGATTAGACAGACCTAAAACCATAAGAACTAATAACTTTAAAATATCAAAATTACGTTAAATTTTTCAAAATATCCTTAATCTTGTTAATAAAAAAAGACTAGCTCTAGATTGCACAAGATATCTTGACACTCTTTCTCTCACTCAAGGACCATCATGAGGACCTAGTACATCAATTAAGGACACAAGATTGCCATGACATATTATGAATTCACAAGAAGGTTTTAGTAAATTCCATGACATTCTAATAGTGTTAATAAGGTCCAAAATGAAACAAATGAAGACATAAACATATAATAAATCACCATGTACAGGCTTGGTGGGTGCCATGAAAACATTTTAGTTATAGGGGTTGGAATATATCTTGGGAGGACAAATTTCCAACATTTTTGGTGACTCATAGAGATTGACCATCATGTTGGTCAAGAGAACCCATTAACTCTTTATGATAGGGATGACTCAAACATAACATCATGGATTAGATAAATATCTTAGACTACTGTAGATACCTAGCTCTTTATGACACATCTTAAGACTATGAAAAATCATAAGATACAACAAAGACAACTAAATAAACACACGTATCACCTAATAAGTAATTAAGATAAGACACCAAAACAACCAATGTAACTAAATACAAAATTATGTATGACACACTTATTGAAATAAGGTGGTAAGCACTATAAACAACTAACTTGAGATCAAAGTCTTCTCTCCCCCAAGATAAAATGGAAAAATTATTTGATCACCATAGAACCATGATGTTATGATTTCTTGTGTTAATTAGGATCCAATTTGGAGTTTTTAATTATATAAGGACTCCCACTTGCAACTAGGGGAATTTGCATATTCATGGCCTCTTAAGAGAACAATTAGACCCTCTTTATCTACCCCCAGGTGTAAGGGTTGGATATATGAGTCAATAACCCATTCATATTCATCCCACATATATCTTCCTTGAATGATCAATGTCAATTATACCTCACTTATAATCTATTCTTGGTTTTCCATGTTCCTTTGTGGTGATTTCCTTAACAACTCAGCTGGTGGGCCTTCGTTAGTATCTTCATTCCAATTTTTCAAAGTTTTTGACTTTTTAAGATTTTCATGATGGGCATCTTGAGCCTTATGAGGCATACTAAAGTTAAATGTTTCTTCACTTGTTCAACCTTATCCATTGTTGTATCAAACACTTCAACCATCTCTTTTTGAGTTTGTTCCTCTTGTGGACAACACTTGACAAGGTTAGTAGCTAGAGCATACTTAATCTACTTTATAGGAGGTGTGAGTATTTGAAGGGCTTGATGTTCATTTCAAATTATTATTTACTACTTCCAAATGTCATAATTATCCTCTTAACATCCTATTTTATTAAGATCACACTTTAAACTCTCTTCAAATATTTAGATCTCATGCTCATCAACAATCTCATATTGGAAACAAGGAAGGGATATTTTATCTTAAATGAGACTAGAAGCCTTTTTAACACATACATTTCCTTGAATTTTTAAAAACCTTGAAGGTTTTCATACTGTATTGTAGTTTTTGAAAGTTAGATAAATGTTCCAATCTCACACCCCTTAGGACTATCATGATAAAGAGTGGCTACCATGTCATCAATTAGGTCTTGTGAATTATCCTCTTCTTGTCCAAGCAAAACATATTTCTCTTGTGGATCATCTTTCACCCAAGAAACCACTTAAATCTCATCCTCTCTTGCATTATGGAAGACTTGATCATGTTTATCTTGGCTAAGAGGTGTCCCAATAGTGATTTATCCTTCTATATCACTTGCATCACCTTCATCCTCTATCACTAGAGCTATATCTCCTTCACTTGTCTCACAAATGATAGGATCCTTCTGAGGGAGTGGTATGGAAGTTCCCTAAAAATTTAAAAGAGCGAAGACAAATCAAGTGGTACCATGTATGTCTCATTATTCTTACTTAGTTGTTTATCTTTTACAACCACCACCTCTTCTTTTTTTTGGCACTATATTTAATGGATTTTCCACGATGGAAATGCCTTGTGGTTTTAGAGAGTATTACAAAGTAAGTTAGTCAAACATTAATCCAAAAATCATGAAAAATGCATAAAGAACTAGCTAAATAAGCATATTTATTCCTATGGGAATTACAAAGGATATCAAGAAATAAATTAAAGAAATCAACATCATATTACCTTCCAAAATGGATTCACCATACCCATGTGGTTCAAAATCATGTTCTCCCTCCATCAAACATCCTTGTCTTTGTCAACAAAGGTGGCAAACTCCTCCAATGTCTCAAGAACACTCCATAAAACTTAGGCTTATGATTAAAAATCACTAAAATATCCTATCAATGAAGCTTGTAACTAATATTAATGGTCTATTTCAAAGTATTGTGGAAACAATTATGCATAATAACTTTGCATAAATCAATCTTAAAATTCATGTCCATGGCCTCTCTATTTATAGATTTTTGAGATTGGTCAGGATAAACCATGACCATCCATCTCAAGATTGAGATGTGTGGTCATGGATAATCCTAATATTTTTAATTAAACTCATACATATCCTCAATATAAATAAGAATTAAAGAGGTATAGGAGGCATTAAATAGGCATGGATGACCCATAATCTTGATATTTTATGTGGTTATGGCTTGATGGATGCCACCCCATAGATGATGTCAATAGGTGATGTAGATATTAAAAATCAATTTAAAATAATGATATATTCAAAAATATTTATGGAATTCTTAATTAATCTCTTAAATTGGATTAATCAGTTTAATTTTAGTGCAATTGTTTAGAAATTGCTGGATAATTAATCAAAATGGTCAGAAAGTCATATTATTAGATCATAATTTGATTGGAGAGGAACTGGAAGGTGATATTAGATGTGATGGAGTTTTATTCTCCTTTATTATGTTTCCAACACTAAATAATAAAGGTACATGATGTGTACAAATGAATTAGAACAAACGAGTGATCCATAACACTAAATGGTGAATTTGTCAGTTTTACTTGAAATGATCTGATCAAAGTTAGCTATCCCATAAAATGAATTACCCTATTTAGGGATAATTTGACCTAAAATGGTGTTTTTAAGTGAAAATTTTGAACCATTTAGGGCATTTTATGGATTTTAACCTTAAATGTGCATTTGAGTGCAATTCGAGTAAGATTGACAATTTCAACACAAATGGTGTTAGAAATTATATGTCTACATTTTGCCCCTATTTGAGAAGGCGTAACAAGACATTTAGGTGAAGCAACATATTTTCAAATAAAATAGTTTTCAAGAAGAAATTATAATAGACCCATGATGCCCCCTCGAGAGGACATACTAAGATGGAAGAAAAGGATGGACTCTCAAAAATAGAGAGAAATTGAGAGATTAACCCATGGAATAGATCACATCTAGATGAGCTAATGATTGCACATGTGATTATTATCAATGGTCAAAATATAATTATGATTATAATTGGCCCCAAAAATAGGAGTGGGAAAGATACAATCCATAAATATAAGGGACACACTTTAAATGTACCCAATTTGAGAGTACAAGATGCACACTTATTACATTGATAAATCTTGAGATAAATTGCACACTAAAATATTACCATCATGGGCATTAGTGTGGAGAGCTTGGAATTAGAGGAAAAGAGAGAGATTTCTACTTCAAGAAGGGAAACACCACTAGAATAGGGTATCCAAAGAGAAGATAATAAGAAGTAATCCAGTAGAGTAAATGTGATCATGATAAAACAATTTTACCCTAGTAGGACAAATTTTGATCATTACTAAAGAATAAATAATTCTTTTTCCCCCATATATCTTATTTGATTCAAACATGGTTCAAATGTTGTGCCCTAGCATGGGTAATTGGTAAGTAAAATATCTCAAAGATATAATACAAAAGATAGGTTAAAGTGAGTAGGCAAAAATGTACATGTGATGGTGTAATGCTTAGAAATCCATATAAAACCAATCATATGAGAATCCAAAAAGTGATGAGAGAGATGAAAATAACAATGGAGATAGTTGAGCTGACCTCAATAGAAATTAAGTGCTACCTACATAGTTCCATGGACTCATTTTCCAATATGAACTTTATGCCAATGTAGTTCACCCATGTTTGGGAGAGAATAGAATGATGAATGATGAAAATCACCAAGAATTGATTAGACTCACAATGTATGAAAAGAGATGAATGTCTAAGAATAGATTTTAGTGATAAAATACATGTTACCTAGATGCCTAATTCCATATCATGAGCCTAGGTTTTTCAAAGTGTTCTTGAGAATCATTCATCGAAGCTGATGTTGACATTTAAGACTTGGATACCTAAACACAAAGTGATTGCTATAGAAAAATAAATGAGGCATCATAAGTATAAATAACTTATAATGGCATAAGATTCTAATTTTGATGATCTAGTTCAAATGTGAATATTTATAACTAATGATAATGGTAAAACAATGACCAAAATTAGAGTTACAATGATTTACATTTAAATATAAAATAAAGACAATGAAAAAGATAAACATAAATGAACCTAAGTTGAAATCAAGATATGATCAATCAAGACTTAAGTAGGAGAAAAAATGTTTAAAAATAAACGGTAAGAACATCTTAATGACATGATACCAAGATATAAATAATCAAGATCCATGTGGACCATCAAGATGTACTTGGAAAAATAAAACAAAGAAGCAAGACCAAATAGGAAAACAAAAGACTAGACAACAAACAACAATCAAATAAACACACAAAATGTTTTTAAGTTTTTGAATGGTTTTATGAATGTTTTTGGAATTTTCTAAGTATCTCAACTCAATTGAGGATTTAGAGATACAGAATGGTCTAACTCATGAAACAGTGAGAGCACACCAACATAAAATGCTCACAATATAATGAGAGTGTATGATAAGAGGGGCTAAGTTGACCTTGATATGAATCAAGCATGGCCTATATAACCCAAAAGTAATCCTAAGTCACAATAATTCTATCCACACAAAAGGTGATGAAAAATTGACTAGGTCACAACAAGTTCACAAACAAAGGTGAATGACAAGACAAATGATAATAGTAATGACTAGATGATGCAATAATGCATGATAAAAAGGCATTGTACCTAATTTTACCATAGGTAGTTATAATTAGGAAATAATGTCATAATATTGATTTTCCCAAAGGTAGTTATAATCAGGGGTACCAAAATAATACTAATTTGCCCATAGCCAGTTATAATCAGTGATACCAAATAAGAATATAGATGGAAGATAACTTGCCATATCAAATGTCACACTATGTTCATAGACTATCCTTCAACACTAAATTCAAAAACTATTGAAATTAGATCAGAATCCCCCCATAAAAGGTGTAGGATGAACCAAAGGAACCAAGATCAAAATGGTATAAATAAGATGACTAAAAACAAGACTTGGTCAATAGTAAATAAATGCTATAATAATAATGGTATAGTGAAATGATTAGAAGAAAATTGGATATAGTGGTAACAAATTACCTCTAAATAATGACTAGATTAGATTACTCAAAAAATGGTGAGAGCATTGGCTTATGTCACCATGGATGTAATTCAACAAAGTGTGATTTTATCGATCTCAATCAACACTTATGGGAGGTGGAATGTCAATATAATGGCTATGTTGGGTGGTAATAATGGGATGGTGAAAGGAAACACAATCCTTGTAGAAAATACTAGGATAATTTGTGTTCATGCTGAAGTAAACATCATAAAAAATTGTAAAAGGATCACAAATATATTCAAATTGATCTGCAAGGTAATTATTACCAACGTCATAACAACCAATACTATAATCTATTTCTAAATCTGATTCTAAAGTAAAGGACTCTGAATCCAATGTCTCAACTAATGTTGATTCTATTTTTGATGCTAAATCCAATGTAAATTCAAAAATGGAACTTGAATCTAATATTAAGTCTTCATCTGATATGGCTATTTTGATAATGTTCTATTGAATGCTGAATTTTTGACAAGTAATGGCCTATGATGGCATAATGGGCTCAATAAAAACTAATTCATATTGGAAGGGTTCAATATAAACTAACTTTTCTAAGTTAATCCCCTCAAAAAGAGGTAACCTCTCAAGGGACATCTTGATAAAATCATGTTTATCAAAGTGAGACTCCTCAACAAGTGGGAAAAGATCAAGAGACAACTCTATCAAGACTAGCTTGTCAAGCTCTTTAAAAATAGGTAACTTATCATAGTTTATCTTGTCACAAATGGGTGTTTCAATGATAACATGTTGGTTTTAGTTCACAATTGGTTGCAAAATATCAATTTCAAACACATTTTGATCCTCATAAGATGGCTTTTCAAGAGGTAATGTTTCTTGTTTAGGCTTGAAGATTAGCATAAAATTTATAAAGTGGTGAAGATTTGGTTTAGCAAGAATAATGTTTTGTGGTTAAATAATGGACTCTCCAAATATTAGACTATTGAGTAAGGGATCGAAAATAATTTGTTCATCAAATAGAGGTTATTCAATAATAGTTTCATCAAAAAATAGTGATGAGCCAAGAATGGTAACAACTAGATGCTTCTTAGTTTGGTTGCTTGTGCAAACCAAAGGATGAGGTCCTAAAATGGTAACGACTAGACACTTCTTAGTTTGGTTGATTGTGCAAACCAAAGGAGGAGATCTTAAAATGGTGATGATTGGATGCTTATTATTTTGGTTGCTCATTCAAACCAAAGGAGGAGGTCCTAAAATGGTGATCTTAGTACATTGTGTAGTTTGATTAATTACACAAGCTAAAGCATCCAAGTCTTCTAGATAAACCCAATCATTTCAATCATGATTTGGATCATAAGTTGGATCTTGAATATGTTCCCATGACTAATTTTTGTGAGGTGGATAGAAATCTATCTCATAAACCATATTGTCACCATAGGGGTCTTGACTAAAGTCATAAAAGTCATTTTGTGTAGCCATTCTATCATAAGTTGGATTATCCATGACTACACCATAAGTGTAGCTAGACATATCTACATTTAATAAAGAAAACTCTGAAAATAAAAAGACTTAAAGTTCTACAAAATCTAAAAAGTGATGTTTAAAAGACAAAAGGTTCAACCTTGGTTGAAAGGGTGAATTTACATCTCAAAATTAGTTTATACTGAGATTTGGCATAAAACAACCTAATGTCAAATGTCTAACATCAAATTTTTTTGAATAAAGGTTATGTTTTCCCAAACAAAGTCACAAAACATGATGAGGATAGGCACTCGAACAAATAAACAATCAATAATGTTCAAAATTAGGTAATCATTTAACTAAAGCTATGTAACCTAAAAGAAAAATATCTATGTATCAAGCCCACAATTTGAGGCCTAAATAGAAATCAATCAATGTTTGGATCCAAACTTGACAAGGTTAATTAAAAATGCAATGTTGAAGACTGGGATTAGATAAAATAAGCTAGACAAGAGAGGACATCATAACAACAAAGAAACAAGGTCCAAATGGTATACATGACATGGTTTAAAACAAAATATTTTAATGGTAACTAAGTTCTTGAAACAAATTAAGTAGCCTAATGATGTTATCATACTTGAATGATGTGGTCAATTGTCATGTTTGAAAGACTCAAAGGAAAAAAATATTTGACATGATTTAGGTAGCATAATTCTACCCTTCTTAACTCAAATACATGATTTTGACATGGCTTATGAATAAACAAACATGTTTTAGCCTCAAAGCATATAAAGCAAATAATGACCAAAATACACTAAGTATAATCATCTAAATCCTAGCAAGGGTATGGAAAAATGGGGTTGACTAAAATTAATTGGTTTGCAATCATTCTAGGGGAATCAATTGCACAATGACTTCAATGCCAAATGATGAAAAAGATAATCATAAAAATTAGGTGACCATAGCATTGGATAGTTGTAAAAAGTTCTAGTCATTTTTACAACCACTACATCCTGATGTTCGCTCAGTGTAGTGTGATGTCCAAATACAGATATGTCTCATGTGCAACTTAGAAGGAGTAAGTGAAGTCAATGCCAGGAGATGAAACCCTAGGTCAAATATTCCTTAAAGAACTCATAGGATGTAATGATGTCCCCCTCGTAAGCTAAGTTTACATGAAAATAAAAGATAACTAGAAAGACTTTAGGGTCATTTTCAAGATCACCCAAAATTTGACAAGGTTTTTGCGAGTGCTTCAGATGACATTCTTTCTAAGCCTTGGACTAGGATTTTTCCAATAATAATGGTGCTTTTGATTCCAAGGGTTCCCTAAAGGGGACAAATGGAAGAGCATACATGCAACACCCCTCTTTTTTCCAAACAAAAATCTAATTTAAATAACTAAGTGAATAAAAAAATCTTGGAAAGGTGAGTTTATTTTTAAGCCCAAATGGGAAGGTGTGATGTTGTTCTTTTGACCTCTTAGTCTTAATTGAAAACATTCACCATAAACATCTAAATTTTTTGTTAAACACTAGAACAAGGTTCCTAATCCATTTTAGAGCATGCACAAGGTGATCTAAACATGTTTTTAACAAGTTTCAAGTCTGTTGATCACCTATCTACCCTTAAGGCATCACCCCAAAACTAAATATGTTATATTAGAAACATTTTAAATAGATTTTCAAAATTTTGTGAAGAATATATGAAACTTAAAGCTAAACTAGTATCAAATTCTAAAAATTTAGGAGAAAACATGTCGTTTTAAAAAATAATCATCCAAAACAAAGTCCTTATGACCACAAAACAATTATTTTAAAATGGCATCTTAGCTCTCAGGTTTGTGTTTTTCAAAACAAAAATAGTGACTGACATCGGTTATATAACTGACAATGGTTACACTTACTAACCAACAATGGTTATAACAATAATGATCAACAACAGATATGCCAACTGATGATGGTTTTACTAACCAATGACGGTTAATGTCTAAACTTGTGACAAAGAAAAATGGCAAAACAAAGTTAGAAAATCAAATTTCAATAGTTTTAATGATCCAAATGAAGATTTTGAAGTTGCATAATGATCTTATTCATGTGTGGGAGGCATCTAGTCCCATTGGGCATGCCAAGATGTAGAGAGGATTACAAATCAAGTTAGTCAAACATTAGTCCATAACTCATGAAAAATGCATAAAGAAAAAACTAACAAAGCCTATCTATTCTTATGGGAATTATAAAGGATAGCAAGAAATAAATGAAATAAATTAATATCATATTACCTTGACAAATATTTTCACCATACCCATGTGGCTCAAAATCATGTTCTCCCTTGATCAAGCATCCTCGTCTTTGTCAAAAAAGGTGGAAAACTCCTCCAATGTCTCAAGAACACTCCATAAAACCTAGGCTCATGATTCCAAATCACTAAACTAGCCTATCAATGAATCTTGTAACTAATTTTAATGGTCCATTGCAAAGGATTGTGGAGATAATTTTACATATTAACTTTGCATAAATCAAGCTTAAAATTCATATCCATGGCCTCTCTATTTATATATTTTTGAGATTGGTTAGGATCAACCATGGCCATCCATCTCAAGATTGAGATGTGTGGCCATGGATAATACTAATATTTAGAATTAAATTCATAAATATCCTTAAGATAAATAAGCATTAAAAAGCATGGGAGGCATTAGCTAGGCATGGGTGACCCATAATCTTGATATTTTATGCACTTATGGCTTGATGGATGCCACCCCATAGATGATGTCACTAGGTGATGCAGATATTCAGAATCAATTTCCAGTAATGATATATTAAAAATTATTTATGGAATACTTAATTAAGCTCTTAAATTGGATTAATTAGCTTAAGTAAGTTTAATCAATTTTAGTACAATTCTTTGGAAATTGGTGCATAATTACTCAAAATGGTCAGAAAGTCATATTATTGGATCATAATTTGATTAGAGAGGAATTGGAAGGTGATCTTAGATGCATAGGATTTGTATTCCCATTTAAGATGTTTCCAACATCTAATAACAAAGGTACATGATGTGTACCAATGAATTAGAAGAAAAGAGTGATCCAGAGCACTTAATGGCAAATTTGTCATTTTGACTCAAAATGATCTGATCAAAATTAGCTGATGCATAAAATGCATTGCCATATTTAAGGATACTTTGACCTAAATTTGCACTTGTAAGTGACAAGTTTAAACCATTTAGGGCATTTTATGTATTTTGACCTAAAATGTGCATACAAGTGCAATTCAAGTAAGATTAAGAATTTCAACACAAATAATGTTAGGAATTGGATGTCTATAGTGTTCTTGAGGAGGGAGGGGTAGGAGCTAAGAGTTTTCTAATTTTTTCCACTTCAACATTTTGGCTTATATTTGACTAATCTCCTCTTCCCATTGATTACAACACTTGTCTCTAAGTTGGAAATTTAGACGTAGGATCCTATTGTATTGTATGTTTTATAAATTTGGATATTAATGAGGATATATTTAGCTGAGATGAAATTATGTCCAGTATAGGCATTAACTGAGATAGGTGTTGGATTTTAAGTTCAATTTATTTATCAAGTTGAGCTTCAAAGTCAAGTATCATTTTATTGGAGGTCTCTTCACAATTATCATAAATTAAATGCCCTTGCAAGGTCTATTGTCAATCTTAGAACTTAGCCTTCTCAATACAAATTTCTCCCCCTTTTAAACTCTCTTGAATAGACATCCAAGTAGGAGAGGTTTGAAGAACTAGTGAAGGACTTAAGAGGTCATGACATTCATTTTATTGGGACTTTTGATAGATGATGGGTAGTTCAATGGAGGATTGATATGGGATGGAGGGGACATAATTCTAATAATGGTGAACTTGATATCCCTTATGTGTAACTAGCCTCTCCTCTATAATTGAAACTAGACCACTTATATCAAGCATGCCACCATTGACTCTTGAATGACCTTCTCTCATAAAAATGCCCACTCTTTCTTGACTTGTTTCAATGAGGTTTTTGTGCTCTCAATCACATGCCTAGGGATTTATTTTCTATGGATATTTTGTGTATCAATCCCCACCATGTGTCTTTCATAACTCAATCAATATTTTTTAAGGATTGATATGGATTGATGTTGAACATGAGTAGGCTGAATAGGAACATCATGATGTTGTCATGACTATTTAGGCTAATAAGTAGGATACCAAGGAGGTGAATGAGGCTCATAAAGAGGGTTAAATTGGTATCCTTATAATTGAAGAGGATCATGGGCCTAGTGGGGGTTATCATATTGTTGACAAGGGTAAATTTAGGGTTGGTAGGTTTCATAATAGGGATGATATGAGTCATAAGGATAATGTCAATGAGGTGAATGATAGAGGTTTGATCTATATGCAGCCATAACTCATCATGAGATAACTCAAAACAAGATGAACTATTAATCAAAAATATTCTTTTCCAATGAGATGATGACCTTATGATGACCCTTTTTATTAACTTTTAATTGCAAACCTAACATGTGAGTACTTGAATCTACTTAAGGTGATCAAGATGCTGCTAGTGACTACTCCAAAATTTGAATCTAGTCCAATTGGGTAGGCAAAAACTATTATCTCTTTAAGTTTCAACCTAGAAGGAGGTTGTTTAGGCCTACCTTCAAGGCTAGACTAACATGGAATTGGACAAAAGGTTATGGGTGACCTATAATAAGACCAAACGTCTAGTTTCTGGGGTTATCTCCCCTAGTGCATTTGTTTAGGCTCAAAATCACTAAGACCTATTGAATTTGGGGTGAAAAATAATAGATAATGTATAAAATTAACCTAATCTATTGGTGGTGATGCACCAATATAAAATAAATTCTATTTTCCTTGAGTAGCACTAGTAAACCAAACATGTAATTAAACTACTAGTTTTAAGAGTGTCTAGGTAATAGTGTTTCACATAGGGTCTATGATATATGACTAGAGAATGAGGGCACTAAAGGGAAGGCCTATTTCAAGTCACTTATAGTAAAAATTCCACTCTAAACTTAGTCATTAACACTTATTACATGCTATATGACCTACATAGAACATGTGTTAACATCTAGGTAAAGCCAAGACCTATAAAAAGAAAATAAATATACAAATTATGAAATTCAAACCAACATAAAAATACTAGATCAATATGGAAGAAGTTTAATCACTCATTACATTAGTCCAAGAGGTCTACCAACTATAAATCTAGGTAGAGTCTCCTCATACATAGGTAAGGGATACAAATCAAGGCCTTAAGGCTTGGATATATAAAATGATCAGAAGAGAGAGAGGGGGATGAATGGTATTGATGTGTAGATAAGATTTCATAAATTATAATATCCCATTCATACTATGGTTATAAGTAGTTACAACAGTCCTTCATGCATCTCTCTATGCATTGGTGTTCATAAATGGTCTCTTTAGGCATTTAGGTAGAGAGGTAGAGGCTATATTTGACTTTTTTGACTTCCTTAAAATCATGTATATACCCTTATCTTGTCAAGTACCTCTCTTTATTGATAGTTACAAAATTAAATTGGCTCAATTAGGCCACTATGAGTCACTAATAAGCTCACTAGTCCTTGTGCATGTTGACAAAGATTGAAACTAACTCCTCTTCCATTATGTTCATATGAAGTTCCCTTATTGGTATTCATGATGGTGGTTATAAGGTGGTGATTTGGCCCTCAATTTATATCCTATCCTCCCCTCTTTTCCATTCTACAACTTTCCTTATTGACCAAGTAGGACTATTAGGCCAATTAGACCTAATTATTTGATTGTTAGGTGATTCTTGGCCATTAAAACTTGTAAGAGACATCAATAATATGTGATTAGGTGAGATTTAAGTCTGAATCAATTTTATACATCATGACATAGGCCCTTATAAGAAATAGAGACATGAAATCTTGTTAAACAAAGTGACTAGGTCACCTTAAATTAGCCTTCTTTGATTGACTATTTAGAGGAGACTTACATAAGTGTTTCTTAGAAGGAGTGTGATAAATTTATGATTCTATAAGGTATAACAAGTCCTAAACCAGCCCCTCCAATGATTGGAAACCTTCAAAACAATTCTACACCCTAAAAACATGATAAAACCTTGAAAACTTACCATTTATGATAGGTCTATACATCATTCTATATAACTTAGTATCATGAGTAGGGTTTCATATAATTCAACTTTGTGATTCAAGTGTTTCTAGGGTCATTCAACTATAGCTAGGTTTTAATTCTTCACTATTTTCTCAATCAAGTCATTACTAGTGTTTAATCAAGATTTTAGAGGTCTACCAACTTAATGATGATTCATACATATGGACCTCCAAACCAAAAATTATTGTCATGAATTTATATTCAAATAAACACTTCATATATCCTAAATATATTAGGGTCCCATGTAAATTATGTGTGGATATATGAGCAGAGGATGGTGTGTCTTGAGTTTCCTATTAGGCAGTATGTGTAGGTTTCCTTCTTAATGTTCATTCATAGAGGTAGGCCCATAAATCCCACTGAATAATTCATGAATTTTGATACCATATGGGTTTTAAAATCACCCTAATATAATTTTCCCTAAATCCCTTTGTGGTGAGAGATATAGGTGTTGGAAGATGTAGCTCGAGTTGACTATTTGAACTATGGAGTTTGAGATGGTATCTAAGACCAAATTTAGCATTTTTTTTAATTACCCTAATTTAAACTAAATTATTAGTACTTTTAATAACCTATTATACCTTTTTATTTCCATCAAATCTATTTGGTAAGGTTTGGATATCATTCAACATGGTAGTAGGGTTTATGTCCTAAGGATGGCTTTTAGGTCTAACAGGCCTCAACTAAGTGTTAGGGGTTAAAGTAACCTATAGGTGGTTTAGGGATTAAATAATAATCCCAAAACCTTATTCTCTTATTACTAATTATTATGAAAATATCTTCATCTACCAAACATCTACTCTATTTCCATTTTCTCATATGACTACCTATAGGTCACTATTCATTATCAAAACTAACTATTTGAGAGTTGGTGTTGGATGCTTAAGTGATTTCATTATCCACTATAGTGATAGAGTTTTTGAAAACCATTAAAAATACTCTCATGTATTAAAAACATACTTAAGGTCATCTATTTCATCATCTCAATCCTCTATACTCTCTTTTGAATAGGTCTAGGGTTTATGTATCACTAGGCTTGAGTAACCCTAAGACTAGGTTTGGTGCCTTTTCTATCTCAATCTAAGGTAATCACCCTTATATAAACCTTTTAATTTTTATATTGTTTCCCCTTTAATATTTTTACACACCTCAATGAATCTTCAAACAAGTAAAAGGTTTTTATTTTAGGCATAGGCTTGTTTAGGCCTATTTAGGCCTAATAGGTTTGTTTAGGTCATTAGGTCCCCTTCCTCAAAGGACCATGAAATATTAGTTTAGAAACACCAAAATATTTAGGGTATAGTGAGAGACTTCCATTTCATATATATTCTTACACTTTCACTATCCTCTTGATAACTTTATTTATATATAATAATCTTATATTTTGTCTATGTGTGGTGGTTAGGTCTACCTAAGCCATAGGTATAGAAAATCCCATTATTGTAACATTTAATATCTAATTATATGAAAAAATAATAAAATTGATTTCCTATACTTGTATAAAAAAATTTAAACCTCCCATTAGATCACACTTATGATTGAGTCACCTTGTTTTCTTATGATTGCCTGAAGGTAGCAGTCTTGGACCTCGACTATGTTGTAAGTACAAGTGATCAGTCTTTCCTTTACCCATTTGAGATCCTTATCACCATGAAACCCATATTTAATCTCCATTAATTTAACCTCAAATGTATTTAATCCTTAGAAACTCCTTTCTATCAATTTTCATATCTTAACCTTCCTTCTTTTGACCTTGATTATAAGTGCCTTGTTTAGGCCTAACTAAACCTACTAATATATCAAGGCCAATTTTGTATATCTCATAGGGTAAAGTTATAAAAAGTGTATTTATTTCATTATAAAAAATAGGATACCTTCTTACCTTCCTTCACTTGACCACCATGCAGGGTTCTGTACTTCAACTCCTCTCTGTTTGACCTTAACTATGTATGTGGTCATTGAGATGGTGAGTATGATTCTATATCATTTTCATTGGGTGTACTCATTGTTATATTAACCTTTTGTTTCTAATTATAATCCCATAAAACATTGTATACCTCATCATGTTTTCATTATTCTTTTAACCTTGCTATTATAAGTTATCTCTATTGAGACCTTGACCAAGTCACTCTCTTAGGGAGAGTTGAGAAAGTTTATCCTACCTCTGACCCTACTTTCACATTTAAATTCTTATTATAGGACCTTATTACCCATTAATTATGTCTCTTAACCTTTCACACTCCATCCTAATAGTAGTTATCCCACTTACCTAGCCTTTTTGATAGGTCTACATTGACTATGAGAGTGCTTATCTCTCAAGGGCCTAAAGATGAAGGTTTGATATTTATTGAATTTTGATTCTCATATGAATACCTATTTTATAGTATCTTATGACTCTCATTTAGATATCTCAACCTTCCACACCTCATCCCAACATCCAACACCTCACTAGTTTGTTTTATACTTTAGTCTACTATAGTGAGGTTTATAGGAGTTTGCCTTTTTAGAGTCAAGGATGAAAATGGCCTTTCAATTATAGCACAATGAGTAAGATATAGTGAGGATAATATTAAAGTGAGTTAATATAAAATTAAGATGATTATATGCATCTCTAACACCACCAAAGACCCTCTGTAGCTACTATATCCTCCCTTTGAAAATGAGATCACATTCACTCATAACAGTCTCATTGGAGATAAAACCTTGAAGGGATCACTTGATTATCTTGTGGATCAGACAATTTTAGGAGGTAAATAAGTATTATAAGGATTAAATAATCCTATTAAATAGTTTAAAACATCATTCACCTCCATTTTCATGTACTAAAGAGTTTATAACTAGGAGTAACACTACCATGTTCCTATAAATATGACATCCTGAGTGTTTTCTTGATCCCACACCCTCACACATGTGAACTAGCAGTGGATATTTATGGAGATAGTTATTTAGGACCTATAAAACACACATCAAACATTTAATCTCAAAAATAGTTCAAATATACACTAAAATTGATATCATTTCAACTCCCTACACAAATGAAGAAGATTAATGGAGTGCCCAGATTGTTAGATATTTATCATAGAGCATAGAACATGAACCTAAAGACAAATTACATGAATTATAATTTTAAGAGACCCCCTTCCTCTTCTCAATATATCAGCTACCCATTTTCTCTCACTTGTCTATACTATTCATAAACAGGGATGGTTTCCTAGGCTACAAAGGAGATTGATAAAAGGGAGAGGTTAGTTTTTTTCCTATTTTCCATAAAAAATCATGAATATATTCACCTAATGTGTTCACTTATCCCCCTCTATAACTTAATTTATCTAAATCTATATTTTATAGATTGGTACAGGTCATAAACCCCTATAAAACCTATAATTTTCCTCCATTTTCTAATGGTTTAGGATTTAAAACACCATTGGTAGGTGGGAGGGGGAGAAATATAAGTAAATAAACCTTTTTAAATGAATTATGTGTATGGGTAAGTTTAGGGGTCATGGTTTCCCATGTGTGGGGCCCATTTCTCTAGTGGTAAGTGACTTTTAGCCCTAAACTAGATCTTTATGATGTGAAATCACCTAGTGATAGCTATAAAATGAGAATGGGACCTTTTAAGACCTTTATAAGAATGAAACACTTTCAATATTACCATTTACAAATATTGTATAGTGCATTTAACCAATATGAGGTGTTTCAAGGGTGATTAATGACTTTAGGGGGGTCATGAAGTCTTGAAACTACTTGAATGACCAACCCATGAATAGTGACATTGAATACATCATTAGACATTCATACTATGAAGTTTAAAAAGGTTTGAAACTCTTACATCTTGCCAACAAAGGTATATTTTCTTGAAATGGCTTAGACAAGCCTAAAATCATAAGAACTAATAATCTTAAAATATCCAAATTACCTTAACTTTGTCAAAATATCCTTAATCTTGTCAAATATGAAATAGACCAATTCTAGAATGTAAAAGACATCTTGACACTCTCTTACTCAAGGAACATCATGAAGACCTAGTATATCACCTAAGGACCCAAGATAACCATTACATATGGTGAATTCACAAGAAGGTTTTAATACATACCATGGCATTCTAATAGTGATAATAAGGTCCAAAATAAGACCAATGAAGACATCACCATGCAAGAAATCACCATGTGTAGGCTTGGGTGGGTGCCATGAATTTTTTTTGGTTATAGGGGTTGGATTTTGGCCTAGGAGACTAAATTACCAATAGGTAGCACGAAGGTCAATATGTCAAAGTAATATATTTATAACTACTCTTCAAGATATGACCTTGTAACTCCTCTTTCAACCACTAGGCCACCTTGTATGAAGGCATTTTTACCACCAATTTAATACATGGGGAGATTTATCAGACTTTTTTATTACTCATTATTTTTTGTAACTAATGGATGATAATGATTATGGACTTTTTCCATGTCTAACTCCTTCCTCTCTCTCCATTCTTATTTATAAGTGGCCTAGAATGGCTTGTAAAGGATCTTCCACCTAGGTATGGTGAATCCATACTCATTTATATGTGTTTTATCAATGAAGACTATTGGTTTTACCTCCTATTACTATACTTAGTGTGTGTACATAGATATTTGATCTTGTTAAGTGATTTGATTAGTATTCCTATACGTATTGTCATATTATAACACCTATATGTAGTTTTAAAGCTTATTTTATAGGTCATTTGAGTTTTTCAAGTGAAGTGCAAGGGTTTAGTGAGTTTGTATATTCATTAGTGTCATTTTGGACCTTTTCTAGTCCTCCTAACATAAACATCTTTCACAACCTTCACATGAAGCGATTATGTAGGAGATGTAGATTAGGAGTCATGTGTGTTCAAAATAGTCTCATGGTTGATGTGAACATGTAGCTAGTTGATAGTGATCAATTAATTTGGTGTATCACCTCTCTAGATAGGTTTATTTCATGTTATCTTTCTCCCTTTTCCCTTATAAGATAGTAGTGTAGATTTGTTATTCTAATTGATACATCAAGAGGAGCTATCCCTATATCTAGAGATCAAATCCACCTATTAGGCCACCCATAGCCTATTACTGTCTCCATATTACCCTAATATGTGAATGATTTAACAACCATATAAGGGTACAAATTTGGGTTATAATAGTTTTGTCATGCTTGATGGGACAAGGTCCAAAGTCACTGAAGTATTTTTGGTGTTGTCCTTCAACATATCAACCTTTAGATTTATTTCAACAAACATCAATAGAAACTCCAAAGGAATCTCAGTAAATTTAACTAGCCTAAGTTCTTAAAAATTATAAAATTTGTATGTATCATTACTCATATGATCAAAATGCTTTTTATGTACCTTTATATCAGTCTTATTATAGTTCATGGTTTCTCCTCAAGTAGCTCTCAAATAAATACCTACCAAGTCTTCCAATAGCCAACCCATCCCTTTAATCAACTTTTTTAGAGATAAGTTGATCTTTATTCATTCATATCCATCTTTAAACAAAACATACTAGACCTTATAAGGATGATGACAAGGAATGGTAGATAAGTAAAGTAGGGTATTTCTCCTATGTATCCCATTCAATAGGTTATAGAGATATTGCAAGTATTTTGGAGAGTGTGGGAAGGAATTGAGAAAGATGATCATGTAGCTAATGCAAGGCTAGATATTAAGTGGCTTGATACACTTAGTGGAAGATAGGATAATAAGGTGGGAATGAGAGCATATACAATAAAATCAAAAACCTTGTTATGTCTCTTAGACACCCCAATTTTAAACCTTCATTCCTAAAAAATAACCTATATTATTCAAGCAACCCCTAATATCCCTCAAAATCATCAAGACATTCCTTCATGGAGGCCATCTTGGACTAGGGCCCCTAATTATGTCATGTCTACTCTTGAGAAAGAGCATTCTTTGGTGATTATCCAAACTTAATAAAAAGATAATTATATGGAAGCCAATTCAAAAGACTTCTCAAGTGCTTCAAGATCTCCACCTATCCTTGAAGTTACCTCTATCCATGAATTTTAAGAGACTTCCAAGATTTACAAAGCAATATAATAATGGAAATATAAGAATATATCTTCAATCCAGTTGTCTACTTCATCAATTTAAGAGAGTAATGATCATCCTAGTAATTCTAAGGTTATACATTAAAAGGACACTCTAATGGGTTTCAAGAAAACTAATGAAGTCTTTTTCCCTCCCATGCTCTCCTTTTGTGAAGGCAAATTAGTTATATTGAAGGAAAAAGATATATTCTCAGATGTGAAGGAGTGTTTTTCAAAGTTAGGTAATGAGGTAGTAGCTCTTGAAAATGAGCACTAATCAGCTACAAATAAGCCTCAAGAAAGCTATGAGGATGGTGTTTCCAATGTTTATGATGAGAAAATATTTATTGGTACTCCTTTTTGTCATGAAGGAAGTAATTTAGCCTTTAAGGATGATGATGGATATTCTCTTGATCATGACTGCAAGCTAGCATGTAAATAATCCCTTGTCAAATTGATTTCATTTGAAAAAGTAAAGAAGAAGATATTGATGAAGCATGGAAGCAACTATACCATAGTTTCATGGAATAAATGGAATTTCTTGGCATGCATATGACCCCTTTAAAGCATGAAGATGAATGTCAACATAAAATTCATAAAGTTAGTAGCCTCCTAGAAGAAGATGGATCATGTTTGGCACAAGAGAGACATGATGAGTTGAGTCTTTAATGGGAAAAAGAACTTACATTATTCATCGAGGAAGAAGAAGACCAATGTAAGTCTTATGGATTAAGCCTTGATGAAAAAAAAGATAACTTAAAACCTTGTCATAAATATTTTCAAAAATGTGAAGCATTTCAATAGCCTATTGTCCCTCAAGAGAATGGAAAGATTGAAGTTGAGATTGACATGATTTCAAGTATTGAAGAATAAGTTGCCTTTTGGGACGATGTAGAAAAATTTTACTATAGTTTGGATGTGAAACTATAGCCCATGAGGAGAGTGATAATAATGATATCTTGGATAATGCTAATGATCATGAGATGTAAAAGAAAGCTCTTGAATATAAAACCATTTTTTATTACCTTATTGAATCTCATGAGAAAGTTGAAGAAGGCCTTTAATACATGTGGATGTCCTATTTGGAAATGTTCAATCAGTTTGAATAGATTGGTAGGCTATCACCTCAAGAATAATAAGTTGATGAAGAGTTCAAATCTCTTATCAAGCCAACAAGTATGGTTAGCCATCACCAAGAAGTTCTAATCCATAGTGTAGCAAGGTATGATGAATATAATAATCTTTAAGATGAATAAGAGATAGAGATTGAGAACTTAATAGAAGCTAAGGTTATTGTTTCCTTTATAAATAAAGGTATGATCATATTGAATCTTTCTAACACTACCAAAGGGGATCAACAACATGAGGTATACCTTAAAACACAAGATGAGTATGTCTACATTGGAGACATGTTTATTGATGACCCACTTGAGAGCATGCCAATCAGGTTGGAAAGCAAGAAGCATGGTCCATAAAATTTTGTAGTCAAAGGGAAAATTAATCCATAACATGCCTCATATCATGAAGAAACTAATCTAATAAAATTTCCATTTCACCCTATATGGGGAAAATATGCAAGTTAGTTGTACATAGAAGTTGTTTGCCCTATTTTTCCTAAGTGCTTATTAGAAAAAGTGTGTTGTCTTTTTTTTTATTATGTGTGTTTTCCTTTGTTTATTATGTGTTTGGGAAGTTAAATCAATTGTCTTATATGGTCTCAAGAGTTTACAATCAAATATCAAATTCTAGTAATGTCTGATTTTGGGTGACTATTGACTCCATATCCCAATGGATGGACTAGGAAACTGGTCTAAATTTCATATCAAACATGAAATCCCAAAAGGTTTCCAAATATTTTATCTAAATTTGGATACCATATGTGATTCTAATAAAAAAATTACTATTTATCCCATATTTAGATTGATTCATAGCCTTGAAAATATTTAATCTAGCTCATATATTATTTTGTCATTATAGGTTGTCATATTATCCTAGTAGTGTTAGTGGTATCCTAGGTTGGTAGAGATAAAACATGAGGTCATGGTATTAATGTGGTTGTTAAGTGGTTATAACTTGGTCCTTATACATGTTTAGCCAAGGTTAAAGTCACTTAGCATATGTTAAGCTATTTTGAAATGTTAAGGATCTTATGATGTTTGGCTTGATCAAGTTAATTTCTCATGGTAGCACTTATAAGAAATATTTAAAGTACCAAATTCAACCTGATATTCCTTATATAAAGAATATATCATGTGAATGATGTCATAAAAGGTGGTATAGGCTTCAATTTGAATTACAAAAAGATAGTTCTTCAATTCATCTTCCTAACTAGTTTAAAGTGATAAAATTGGTGGGATAGTCTATGGTCTAAAATAGAATATTATAAATGAATGCACATGTTAAATTATTTTGAAAAAGGTTATTTCAATTTAATATGGTGCTTACAGGGCATAAAAGTGATCAGATGTTGCATGTTTAATGTTTAAAGGAGTATAATCACTCTTCAAAGGGTAGTTTTAGTCACTTGTATAGATTGAGAGGCTCACGCATAGGATGAAATGATTAAATAATGTGTCAATTTACCTCCTTCAGGTCATTTTCATGCTCAAAAATCTTACACAGGTCCAAAAAAGGTAATAAATGCATTAAAACCTTCATTGATCCCTTGGCAAACTCAGAGGGGGTAGTCTCACATGTTTTGTATGTATAGAGGAGAGAGAGTTGGGACCTAATTTTTTTTAAAAATGATTAAGTCCTAATAATCTTCATATCCTTAGAATTGGTTTGAAGATTAAATACCTATCTCTATGAACAATCCTTAAGAGTTTAGATAGTCAAAATACCCCTTATTTTCTGACAAGCTTAATTTTCTTGTCAAATTTTTAATGTTGAGCTCATTGTAGATATAATAATCATGAAAGAGTGTTTTCAAGTTGTAGTATAGCCTCCATGATTTTAAAATAAATTATATGCATCATGTATACATGTACGTCCAACAAAGATAGTTTCCTTCTTCATTGATTACATGGCACTATTAAGACTGTAGGGAGGGCTTTGGTTGGATTTAGTGTTTTATTACCTCCATTGGTATTCAAGAAACCTATACCAACCCTTAAATCTTCTTGATACCCACTCAGATCATTTATAGGTATTAAATAAACCACAACACTATGGCAAGGGATAGGATCATGCATTCTAGGAGGTCATTAATAGAGGTAGGTCTTAAAGGAAAGATAAGGTATGAGATTATAATCAAAGTGTATAAAACATGGGTCAACTTTTACAGGATTATCAAAATACCTTATAACAAGGAAAACATCATATTATTGTTAAAAAATACCCCATAAACATCCTATAAGCCTAATTATAATGAGGTTGTAGATATGATCATGATGAAGAAATGTAAATATTAAGGTCAAGTTTAGAGGTAAAGGAGTTTTTTTTTCATGCATGAAAATACAATTTTTAAAACTAATTTTAATGGCCAAGTTATCACCATAATATAATATCATAATCCAATGGTCAAATCACTTCAAAAAGGGTGTACAAAGTGCCCCTATAGGCTTGCATTTTCTAGTATGAGGGAATAGGTATTTTATGATTGAGTTTGATATTTAAGAGGTTTGATAAAGATATATATAATCAATCAAACATTGGTGAGCACCAATGACCATTTAATTAATTTTCAAAACTTATTTTTAGATTCCCATACAATCATGTTGTAGGTAAGAGATTGTAAACTCTTTTAGTAAAGACACCTAGTTTGAGGAGCTCAAGTGTCAAAGTGGGTTGATGTTTTCTAGTTAGGTTAATGGATATAATGCTTCTTAAAGTTATTTACCTTAATATATAATGTCAAAAACAACTTTATTACCCATTATTAACATACAAAATCTCAATACTAACCTCCAAACAAGTAACCTAGAGGATACATTCACGTTGCAGTTCTTAATGTGAGAAAGAAGTAGGTGTATTCTGAATTGAATGGGAAGTTGATGAAACATGTTATATGGATAAAAATATGTGTTCTTAAGAGTATTTAAGTGGATGAATTTCACTATTTTTTAAGATGAGACATTGAGGAGAAGTCAAGAACCCTTTTTGAATGTACATGAGTATTTACTAGTCTACTTATGTAAAATGTGAGGAAAGGTACATTTGATTGTGTTAATTAGTTTGTTGAAACATGTTTTAGTCCAAGTAAATTATTAATGAACCTATAATACTTACCAATATTAAAATATATTAGTTGAGGAGGACCTACTTTCAAAGATGCAACCAATAAGCTTAAATGACTATCTACAACCTACCATAGGTAGATAAGAGTGAGAAAATACAAAATTGTGGTGAATCAAAGGTGAAAAAAGGTTGAAAATAGTTAATAAACATGAATTAAATATATATAATATATTGAGAATCATCCAAGAGATAATAATCCTATTGAATAAAATTCAATGCTAAGGTTACAATCTAGGCCTAGTGTGAAATTATAGTCTTGAGTATACAAAACTTTAATAAACTTGCAGTTTTTTGGTGAATATGAAGACTAATGAGTATTGGGAGGATAATAAGACCTACATAGAGGATATCAAAAAGTTTATACTCATTATAATCATGTAAATACACTAAAATAAGGTCCCTAGGGTAAAAAAAAAAAGATTGTTCATAAAATATGGCCTTGGTCTATAGTCATTTCATAAGCCATCAAAGCAATAAAAAATCTTGAAATTAGTGGAGGGAATTTTAGGGGATGTCTTAAATTTTTAGACATAATTTATTATCATTAAAAATCATTAAGAAGGATTTTTTTTTCATGAAACCCTTTTTCAACCTCCTAAACATGTTTGTAGGCTTGAGAAGGCATTAGGCACATGAGTAGTGCAATGAGTAAGTACATGGGACCAAATGCACTTATGGTGAGTTGGGGAGGTCTTCATAATTTCATCTTATAGCATTTAAAGATTCTAAGTGGGCCCATTCTTTATGAACTATTTTTAAGAACATAAACTGGCCTTAAACCCCCTTAAACCCCCTTAACTAACTCAGTGAAATAAATTAGTCTCCTAAGTGCCTAAAGTGAATTAGAATAGATTTGAAATGATCTATATGACCGTTTTAATCCTCATAGATACATATTGAAGAAATGAATTGACACGTGTGAGGGGAAAAGCACAAAAAGAGCCAAAAAAGCATATTTTTGGATGTTTTCATGGTGTTTGAGCTCCTTAACTAGTTGAATAGACCTATTAGTAATGGGAAGAGGTAAAAATATATCCTAAAAGCCTTTAAAGAGACTCCCATAGTGCTATAAAATATTTTAAACCAATAACTAAGGCTTAGGTGAAAAGTGTCTTTTGTTTACATAAGAAAAGCAAGGTTACAAACCTCCAAAATACCATTGAGGTCATTTGATAATATTCTTGAGTGGCCCTCCAAGTGAATAACAAGTATGTTGTAGGTTTCTAAATCAACCAAGCTCACACCATGGAAATACATGTTTTTGTCAATGTGAAGAAATTTGAATCACAAGTTTCACTCCCTTTAGGATGAGAAAAGCTTTGAATAATCCAATAGTGGCATGGAAGTTTATAAGAGGCATGGGCTACTACATAATAAAGAGGTAATGGAGCATGATGATGCATGGAGGTAGAATTAAGGTTAATATGTCAAAAGAATCTCTTTTTAACTTCTCTTCAAGATATGAACTTGTAACTTCTCATTCAACCAGTAGGACATCCTGTATGAAGGCCATTATGCCACCAAGTTAATGCATGGGGAGAGTTATGAGAATTTATTCTTAATCTCATGTATTATTTTAAATGATGGACAATTATGGAATTTCCCATGTCTACCTTGTTCTCATTTCTCCATTCTTATATATAAGTGGCCTAGAATGGATTGTAAAGGATCCTCCACCTAAGTGTGGCAAAGCCCTACTCATTTATATGCCTTTGATCAATGAAAACTACTAGGTTTCCTCTTTATATTATTGTAATTAGTGTGTGTGCATCGATATTTGATATTTTTAAGTGATTTTATTAGTATTCATTGATGTATTGTCCTATTATAACACATGTATGTAGTTTGAAAGATTCTTTTGCAGGTCTTGTGAATTGTTAAAGTGAAGTGCAAAGGTTGAGTGAATTTGTCTATTCATTAGTGTAATTTTAGACCTCTTGTCTATTACTCATAGATTAAACATATTTCACAACATTTACATGAAGTGATGATTTGGGATATGTATATTATGTGTATTTTATGTTCAAACTAATCTCATGGTTCATGTTCACATGTAACTGGTTGGCAGTGATCAATTAATTTTGTGTATCACCTCTCTAGTTAGGTTTATTTCATGTTATCCTTCTCCCTTTTCCATTACAAATAATTAGGGTATATTTATGATCCTAATTGATACATTAATGGGAAATAACTCTATAATATAGATATTCAATCCACTTATTAGGCCACCCACACCCTAAGATTATCTCCATGTTTAACTTGTTATTTTTGAAAATTTAGCTACCGTAGGAGAAGATTGTGTTTTGTTTGCATAATAAAATAAAGGTTAAAGACCTTATATAGGTCATCAATGGTATATAAAATTTAAAAATACCATTTAGGTCATTATATGTTAGTCTCGAGTGGACCTCAATGTGAATAACAAGTCTATTACAAGTTTTTGGATCAATCAAGTTTACACCATGGAAATACAAGTTCTTGTCAATGTGAAGAAATTTGAGTCATAGGTTTCACTCCCATCAGATTGAGAGAAGCTTTGAAGAATAAAATAATGTATTTGAAGCTGATAAGAGGCATGGTATGATACATAGTAAATAGGTGATGGATCATGATGATGCATGGAGGTAGCATGAAGGTCAAGATGTCAAAGGAATCTCTTTGTAACTGATCTTCAAGATATGACCTTGTAAATACTTATTCAACCACTAGGACACCCTGTATTAAGACCATTATTCCAATAATTTAACACATGAGGAGAGTTATGATACTTTTTTCTTACTCTTATTAATGTTTTAAACTAATTGATGATAATGATTATGGATTTTTCCCACGTCTACCTCCTTCCTCTCTCTCCATTCTTATATATAAGTGGCCTAGAATGCACTGTAAAGGATCATCCACTTGAGTATGGTGAATCCTTGATAATTTTTATGCCTTTGATCAATTAATACTATTGGTTTCACCTCTTATGACTGTACTTAGTGTATATGCATGGATAGGTGATCTTGTTAAGTGATTTGATTAGTCTTCCTTGATGTATTGTCATATTATAACACTTGTATGCAATTTGAAATATTTTTTTGTATGTCATGTGAAGTGCTCAAGTGAAGTGAAAGGGTTTAGTGATTTTTTATATTAATTAGATTCATTTTGGACCTCTTGCCTAGTCCTCCTAGCCTAAACATATTTCACAAACTTCACATGAAGTGTTGATATAGGAGATGTAGATTAAGAGTAGTGTATGTTCAAACTCATCTCATTGTTGATGTACACATGCAATTTATTGGTAGTGATCAATTAGTTTTGTGTATCACATATCTAGTTAGGTTTCATTCATATTATCCTTCTCTCTTTTCCATTATAAGCTAGTAGTGTAGATTTATGAGCCTATTGATATATCAAAGGGAACTAACCTAATAATCTAGAGATTAAATCCACCTATTAAGCCACCCATAGCCTAATATTGTTCCCATTTTTAAATTTCTATTTTAAAAAATTTCACTACCATAGGTGAGTCTAATAAAAAAAATTCAATTTAGCCCATTTTAAAATAGATTGATATCCTTTAAAATGTTTTGTGTAACTCATATATTATCTTGTCATGATAGGTTGTCTTGTTGTCATAATAGTTTTAGAGGACTCCTGGGGTGGCACAGATAAAACATGAGGTCATGGTCCTAAATTGGTTATCTAGTGGTTATAACTTTTTCCTTATACAATGTTTATCAAATTTTAAGGTAACTTAACATATGTTAAGGTATTTTTAAATGTTAAGGATCTTATGATTTTTGGCCTGATGAAGTCAATTTCTCATGCCAACACTTATAAGCAATGTTAAAAGTACAAAATTCAACATGATAGGCCTTATATAAATAACAAATAATGTAAATGAGGTCATTAAATGTGTATAAGATTAAATTTTAATTTCAAAATGATAGTTCTTCAAGTCATCTTCCTAGATAGTTTAAAGTGATAAAGGTGGGCTAGTCTATGGGAAAAAAAACATATTATACATGAATTTACATGTTAAATGAATTTTAAAAAGGTTATTTCATCATAATATGTTATCTAAATTTTATAAAAGTGATAAGATTTTGTAGGTTCAACATACAAATGATTATAATCACTCTTCAAAGGGCAATTTTAGTCACTTGTATAGATTGGGAGGCTAACTTACAAGAGATATGATTTAATAAGGTGTCTATTTAACTCAATAATTTAAATTTAATTATCAATAATCTTACATAGGTCTAAATAATTTAATAAATTCATCAAAACCTTCATCGAGCCCTTGGTGGATTCATTGGGGACAGTTTCACATGCTTAGTTCATATAGTGGAGAGAGAATTGGGACCTAAGATTTTTACCAAAGGTGGGAATACTAATAAGATTTATATCCTTGTAATTTGTTTGAATATTAATATTTAAATCCTTTTAGTTTTTTTGAATATTTAATCCAATATCTTTATGAAAATTTATTAAGAGTTTAGAAAGTTAAAATGCCTTTTTTTTCCCACAAGCTCGGTCTTCTTGCCAATATTTTAATTCTAAGATTTTTTGGAAATATAATAATAATGAAAGAGTGTTTTAAAGGTTATATCCTCCATGATGATAAAATAAATCAGATGCAATATGTATGCAAGTGCATCCAACAAGGATAGTTTCCTTTTTCATGGAGTACATGGCACTGTCAGGACTGCATGGAGAGATTTGGCTAAAGTGTTTTATTACCTCCATTGGTATTAAAGTGACCTTTAAAAACCCTCCACTCCTAATAATACTATCTCATATAATTTATAGGTAATAAATGGATAATACTAGCGAGGAAAGGGACAAGAGCATGCATTCTAGGAGGTTGTTGGTAGAGGTAAGTCATAAGGGAAATATGAGATATGAGATTGTAATAAAAGTGTATAAAACATGGAAAAAAATTTCAAGGCTTATTGATATAAATTATAAAAAGGTAAATATCATATTATTTTTTCAAGAGACCCTATGAACATCATACAAATTTAATTATAATGAGGTTGTAGATATAAGCATGATGAAGAAGTGACAAGATTAAGGTCAAGTTTGTAGGTAAAGGAGTATGTTTTCATGCATTAAAATACACTGTGTAGAACTGATTTTAACATACAAATTATCACCATAATATAATATAATAATCTAATGGTCAAATCACTTTGAAAAGGTCCTAAAAAGTGCACCTATAGACTTGCATTTTCTAGAATGAGGGAATAGGTTTTTATGATTGAGTTTGAGCTTTAAGATGTTTGAGAACATTATATATCATCAAGGTATAACTATTTAAATAAAAGGACCATTAAATTAGTTTTGAAAAATTATTTTACATTCCCATACAATCATGTTATAGGTAGTAAATTGTAAACTCTTTTGATAAAGAGACCTAGTTATAGGAGCTCAAGTATGGAAGTGCGTTGATGTTTTCTAGTTAGGATAATTTATCTAATTACTATTTAATTTATTTATATTAAAATACAAGGTAACAAAAAAAATTATTACCCATTATTCACATCCAAGACCTCAAGAGTATCTTACAGACAAGTAACCCTAAGGAGACATTCATGTTGTAGTCATTAATGTGAGCAAGAAGTAGGTGTATTTTGCATTAAAGGGGAGGTTGATTAAAAATGTGATAAGGTTAAAAATACATTTTATTAAGATCATATAAGCATATAAGTTTCACAAGTTGTTAATATGATACATTAAGGAGAAATCAAGAAACATTTTTGAACCTACATGAGCATCTATCAGCATATCTATGCAAAATATGAGGAAAGGTACATTTGATTATGTTAATGAGGTTGTGAAAACATATGGTAGGTCAAATAAATTATTAATTAACCTTATAATACTTACCAAAATTCCAAGAGATCATTTTAAGAGGACCTGCTTTTAAAGATGCAACCAAGAATCCTAAATGACTATCTATACCCTGCCCTCAGCAAATAAGAGTGATAAAATGCACAATTATGGTAAATAAAAGGTACAAAAAGGTTGAATATAGTCAATAAACATGAATTAACTCTTTATCATCTATCAATAATCATCCAAGTGCCAACAAGCCAATTGAATAAAATTCAATGCTAAGGTTATAGTCTAAGCTTGATGTGAACTTAGAGGCCTAAGTATACAAAACATGCATAAAATTGTAGGTTTTGGGGTGAATTTGAATATTAATTACTCTTTAGAGGATAATAATACCTATTTATAGGCTCTAATGAAGCTTAGACTCATTATCATCAAGTAAAACCACTAAAATAGGGTTCTTAGGGTCAAAAGAAAAAGACTATTCATAAACCCTAGCCTTGGTTTGGAGTCATTTCATAAGCCATCAAAGAAACAAAACATATAAAAATTGGTGAAGGGAATTTTATGGGATGTATTATATTGAGAGAGACCATTTAGAATCAATAATAGGCATCACGAAGTCTTTTTGTGTCATGAAACCCTTTGTCGACCTCATAAACAAGTTTACAGGCTCAAGAAGGCTAACTTGGGCATGTGAGTAGTATGATGGGAATGTACATGGGACTAAATTAACTTAGGGGGAGCTTGGGAGGTCTCCCTAATTTATTACTATATCATTAACAAATTTTGAGTGGGCCTAGTGTTTATGTACTATTCTTAAGAACATAAACTAACCTTAAACCCCACTTAAACCCTCTCAAATGACTTGATGAAATAAATTGCTCTCCTAAGTGCCTAAGGTGAATTAAAATAGCTTTTAAAAGATATATATAACCTTTGTGATCCTCATATACACTTGTTGAATCAATATTTTGGCATGTTTGAGGGGAAAAACACATAAAAAGGGCCTAAAATGCATATTTTTGGATGTTTTCATGATGTTTGAGTGGTTTGAGCTCCTTAAATAGTTTAGTAGACATATTAGACCTGGGAAAAGGTAAAATTATATACTAAAATAATTTCAAGAGACTCCCATTGTACTAAAATAGATTTTAAACCAAGAACCAATGATTAGGTGAAGACTATATTTTGTTTACTCAAGAAACATAAGGGTACAAACCTTGTATAGGTCATCAATGATATATAAAATTCCAAAATACCATTGAGGTCATTTTATAGAAGTATTGAGTAAACCTCCAAGTAAATAACAAGTATATTTTATGTTTATATATCAACCAAGCTCACACCATGGAAATATAGTTTCATGTCAATGTGAAGAAAGTTGAGTCATAAGTTTCACTCCCATCAGGATGAGAGAATATTTGAAGAAGCCAATAGTGGAATGGAATTTACTAAGAGGTGTGGGATTCTAATTAGTAAAGAGGTAATGGAGCATGATTATTCATGTAGGTAGTATGAAGGTCAATATTTCAAAGGAATATCTTTTTAGCTACTCTTCAAGACATGACCTTATAACTCCTCATTCAACAAATAGGCCACCTTGTATGAAGGCTAGTATTCCACCAAGTTAATGCATGGGGAGAGTTATGATACTATTTTATTACTCTCATGAATGTTTGTAGATTATGGATGATAGTGATTATGGACTATTCACACATCTAACTTCTTCCTCTCTATTATTCTATATAAGTAACCTATAATGGATTGTAAAGGATCTTTCACCTGAGTATGGTGAGTAACTTCTCATTTGTATGCCTTTAATCAATTAAAACTATTGGTTTTACATGTTTTTATGATTGTATTTAGTATGTGTACATGGATAGTTGATCTTTTTAAGTGATTTTCTTAATCTTGATTTATTGTCCTACTCTAACACATATATGTAGTTTGAAATCTTATTTTGTAGGTCATGTGAAGTGCAAGGGTTGAGTGAGTTTTTATATCCATTAGTGTAATTTTGGACCTCCTATCCTAAACATATTTCACAACCTTCACATGAAGTGTTGATATACAAGATGAAGATTATGAGTAGTGTATGTTCGAGATAGTCTCATGGTTGATGTGAACATGCAGTTGGTTCATAGTGAGCAATTAATTTGGTGTATCACCTCTCTAATTAGGTTTATTTCATGTTATCATTTTCCCTTTTCCCCTAAAAGCTATAAGTGTAGATTTGTGATCATAATTGATACATTAAGGGGAGTTATCTCTATAAAATAGAGATTCAATCCACATATCCAGCCACCCATAACCTAGGACTATCTCCATGTTACCCCAAATTGTGAATGCTTGAACATCCTTATGAGGGTGAAAATTTAGGTGATAACATTTATGATGATTCTAGTATTAATAAATATGATAAACAACTAGGCACATGTTAACAACATCCATCACCAAGCACATCCTAATGGTCTTACATTTCTAAACACTACAGCCCTTGTGGTTGATAACCTACCACTAACAAGAAACCAAAAGAATGCTAGTGTGAATCATAAAGTAGAAAACCTATATAGAATGTTTCAATTATTGACAAATTATATGGTTAATTTGTGTAGACAAATGTAGATACCCATATTTGGTACAAGCATAGTTCATATTATGTTATTATATCTTTTTTATGTTTATACCTAATGACCAAGAATTAGATATCTAGTGGCATGAAATTATATGGACCTCTTTGGTTCCACTCCATTTTTATTACTTTTACACACCCCTTGGTACCACATGATTTTATGACACCTTATATCCACTGTGTCAAAGGGATCCCTACTTGTTATTATGTCATTTGTGTGGTTTGTAGCCTCTAGACATCTGTCTATGCTAGATTTTTGTGTCGATGCAAGTGTCTGACCACAATGCAAGTGTCCAAACCTATCCTTTTATCCTTTTTTTTATCTTTTAATTTTATGACCATTTTTATTCCTTTTTGTTCATTACATTATTGGTTATTTTTATTTCACTAGGTACTAATTTGAAATCAAGAGATCCCTATATATAAAAATGTTATAGTATTATTACACCACCTAAAATTTTGATAAAATAATCTATAATGATCAAATTTATTGAACTACCATCTATCAAATTGTACAATAGTAATAAATTAGATATATGAAGCACTAAAAATATCACCATATTATTGCATTATTTATACCAAGGGTTACTATAGGAAAAAGATCATATACTTGCATAGTTACAATTACATGCACATTAATAAGAGGGATAACTACATGTGATTATAAGGACCTCACTGAATTATTGGAAATGTAAGAATCACTTAACAATAACTAAGGTTGTTAGGGTTAGTTTGACTCATGTGATAACCCCCTTTTACCAAGTTGGAATAAGTCCAAAATAAAAGAACTAGGGTTTTTCTCATTGGATGGATCTCACACATAGGTGGATGTAATTTAAGGCACATGATAGTTATGCAAGTGACAATGCATGCCTGATATAAATTTGGATCCATTCCTATGTGTATATTGGGATGGACACCTAAGTCATAGGTAGACACCTACATTGACACAACTATCCCTATTTGATAAAGTGTCCTAGGGACAAAAATAGTCATAAATGAAATGAAAAAGGTCTAAACATCTAATGCATCACTATGACAACTCCTAATCACTATCATATCTTAGAATATAATATCAAATAATACATGCTCTCTTTTATTACTTATCTACTTTATACATGTATTTATTATACACGTGTGAATGGCTAAGTTGTCTTAGCTCTACTATATATTATTGAATTTTGAATACTACCTTATTGTATTCAAATAAATTTTATTGCTTGCATGTTTATCTTGTAGACTCAAAAAAGTATAAAAACATTTGGTGAACCTATCATCTTTTTATCAAGCCAAAACCCTAGTTTGCATGTAGGGTTTTCTCGTTCTCTAAAAAATCATTTCATATTACTATATATTTTCTTAGGATTTATTTGGTCTATTTTAGGAATGTTTAGTTATATTTATTCATTGGTTATTTTTATTCTCTACTTTGTAATTTTATACAAAGTTGAAATCCTTAAGAAATCATTAATTAAAGTCCATGCAAAAGATGCTCGTGCTTTTGATCTCTTGATTAATGTGCTTGATAATCAATGCATAGAATATGAATATCTAATGGAATCTTAAAATCAGAAACCAACCCTTTATTATACTTATAACTATGACAATGAAAGAAATAATGATGAAAACGTTAAGTATAAATGAACTAAGAAATGATAATGGATCTTGTTCACATGATTGTAAGTGCTAAAATATGCCTCTTGGGTATGAGGAGGATAGTTCTCCTACTTATATTTATAATGATGAAGGGTTTCAAGAGTCATCAATGATACATATTTTTAAGACCTTGTAGAAGGATGATAAAATAGATATGCAAACTAGTAGCATTCACAATGTTATAAGTCAAAATGTTGCATGCATACATTCATTATATGTATCAAAAATTGATGATTAATTTTCTCTTTCCCATGATACAAATGTTAAAAAAAATGAATGTTATCCTCCTATATCTCATGATGCCAATATTGATGAAATTGAGTGTATGCCTTATTTTCAAAATGATATGCATGTTAAAAAAATTATCCCTTCTTTGGATGACTGAAATGAAAATAATGAAATTTATACTTTTTATATAACTTGTAATGATCAAAATACATGTATTACTCCTTCCCCTTTCTTTATTAAATGAAAAATGAGAGTGCATATAGTATTCATAAGAAATTAGTTATAAAATTTTCACTATTTGCGTACATCAGTAAAGTCTCAAGTACATTTTATTCCTTTTTTTCAAAGACCAAGTTATATAGATCAAAGAAAAGTAATAATATAATTACATTTTCCCTCCCTTCTTTGAAAAATACCAATGAAATTGAAAATTGCATTCATCCCTCTCATAATGTTATTGTTTAACCCTAAAATAAAATCTAGGTGATCTTATTATTAACCCTATAATTGATTAAATGGGTATATATAAATTAAATAGCAAAAAGGTTATAATTAGATATATAGCATGCCAATTAGATTATAAACTCATATATAATCATACACTAAATTTGTTATGTTGATATAGTCTAAATATGGAAATTATAACTATGCTAGATATATAAATGACAAATAAGTAATGTACTTATCTTGTTATGATGTTAATGTAGTTTTGGATCCAGAACAAGTAGGAATTAGGCTAGAAGGAGATTTTAGATTAATCATCAAATTTTGGATATGATGCTCTAGAGCTCTATACACTAATGTCAACCTAGGATGGCTACCTGATAGTACTATCTAGGTTTGATGTAAGTGTCTTATATAGAATATATAATGGAAAATGATGTGACCACCTAGATGCTTCTGGGTTTTACTTTTCCTTCTCTCTAGTGCATTCATATCTAGGTGATAGACTGTCACTCTATGTGAAATGGAAAAAACCTAGTTCTCTATCTTTATAATGAATTTGGGGGAAAATAGGTTAGTGGGCACATGGTATCAAACTAGCCCAAAATACCGTACTATCATTGGGTGCTTCCTACATATCAATACTCTAGAAGAGTTTTTCAAACTCATGTAGTTATCCTCTACATGTTGGCTTCTATGTTAATCATACACTATGTGCAAAATAAGTAAAAATGTGACCTAGCTTGTAACTTATAAAATCAGGCTCTTGGGCTACTCCTTTAGTAATTTAGACCTATAAATGTGTTGTACCTATGAATTATGTGTAATTATGGAATATTTATTTGATTTAATGATTAATAGAGTGATTTTGATAAGTTACCTTTGTCTCTTTGGTATTTTTACTAGGTAAGGAATGAATGAGGGTTAATATTGTATTTATATCAATATTGTTGGAGCAATAACTTGCATTAAATCACTAAGGTTAATAATTTATAAGTCAGATGAATTTAGTGAGTAAGACACTTATGTCGATTCAAGACACTAATGTCAATGTTAGTGTATGTCCAAGACATTAGTTTCCAAAGAGTAGGAAAGTAGGTATAGTTTCAAAAATGGTAGAGATGGAAGATAATTTCATTTTAAGCATTTTTGGAAAGATATAAGACCTAGGTCATTAACATAATACTAGTTGGATTAAGAGATATAGGCCAAGGGGAACAAGATAGATTAGATATGAGACTTATGGAAGTGATAAAGGTTTAGAATTGAGAGGAATAACCAAAGTCTAAGTTTTTAGAGGAATAACCAAAGTCTAATTTTTCTAAGTGTACAAGACAGAAGTCATAAATAATAACAAAATAATGTCTAAATTTTCCACCCCACCTTAATCTAGTAATGAAATTTGTAGTTTAAAGTAAAAGAATGCATTCTTATGTTTATGTATGTGTTTATCTTTCTATGTTCCCAACTTGAGTTCTTTACTAGTGATTAACATGAAACCAAGAGCATGTTATATTATAAAATTATTACATATAATCTAGAATTGAAATTACTTAAAATAGATTGAAATCGAAAGAGCGAGGTTTAGGAGTACACCTATGTGTTGATGTAACCACCATGCCTATTGGAAACTTATATTGAAAAAGATGTATTATTGTAAGGATCTAAAATTGAGATTAGGACATAAATAGATAAATCTTGAAAGTGAATATATCTAAGGAGATATATATAGAGATATTATAAGGAACATGCCCCCAAATTTAGAGAAAAAGTGAGTTTACACTTGGAAATTAAGATTAGCTCAACTATGCAAACCAACAATACTTATAACCTATTGAGGCTAGATGAAACAATCAAATCTAACCTAAAAAATTAGAAATATTGAGTGATTTGATCATCTCAACCATACCAAAAAGTGAATCAACTACTACACTAGATTAAGTCCATAAAAGTTTGTGTGGTATCAGTAAAAAAAAATTCATGATGTGGTAATAGTCCATAAAAGAGTTTTACAATCTAAAATTAATTTGTATTTTAAAATATTGGGCATAAATTGCAAATCATATACACCTTATATATGTCTCATTTTGAAAATATGTATAATAACATTACCAATGTATAAAATTATACCAAAATTGTGAATCTAAATAATATAATTATGTGCATTAGCCAATTTGTAAAAGTATGCAAGTATTAAGGACATGCTTCCAAATAATGCCCCCACTATATATGGATAAATATGAAAAATTATGTAAGTACCCATATGGAGGACATGTTTTTGGAACATTCCCCTGCTTTAATCTAGAGATGTTGAATACTAAATAGTTGTGGATAACATACTTCCAAATCATGCCCCCATTGAATCTAGTAACTATGAATGTGTGGAATCCATGCCCATATGACATGCCCCAACTAAATCTAAATAACTAATATAAGTACCAAATACTGAATCAATATGGATAACATGCTTCCAAACCATGCCCCCACTGAATATGAAAACTATGTCAAGTGTGCAGAACATGCCTCTATGACATGCCCACACTAATATTCCCCATTTTGAGGTGATGGAAAGATAAGAACTTGTAATTACATCACCTCAAAAGGATAAGATAATTATTTAATATGTGAATGTAACCATGTATCATATAGGAGGAACATGTATAGGTATATATAGAATTGAAGTGGATATAAACAATGTGATCACATGTAGGCCTAAGATGCATGATAAGGATCATGCCAACATCCAAATCGTAATAGTACAAGCTTAGAAAAAAAACACACACACACATAAGAACACTCAAAATTAAGTGATAAGCCAATGATTCAAGGAGACCTCAAACAAGGGGCATGTTGAAATGTTGCACAATTGAAGGGACATGACTTGGTCAAATGTATATAAAAGTAAGGATGCCATATTCAAATTTCCACACAAAAATAATGACATATGAAAATGTCAATGAAATCATACATAGGCATGGGGTATATAATCAAAGGATCATATTCAAATGCTAAAACAAGGAATATAATATCATGGTAAGACACTAAAGGATGTGCATAAAGGAAAGCATAATAAACTATCATAAACATGTCATAGTGGCCCATGGACCAATGTTAGGAAAAAATGTCAAGTGTATAACATATCAAGTACCTTTTGTAAGGTATAATCATGGATAAAGGCATGTATAAGTACATATGTCATATTGAAATTTATAAAGTTATCATTGAACCATATAACCTATGTGTATCAAGATCAAAAAAGAAAATGCTCCCAATGTATACATTACATGTGTAGAGGGGAGGCCTAGCATCTGAAATAAGACTATATAATGTATATGTGTATGCATACATCACACTAAAGTATAAGTGTGACACACATGTGTGTACATATGAATAACTAAATATAACATCCATTAACATGTAAATAATACATAAATTCCAAGGATATAATAGAACATGTAAATGCCAAAAGTGTTTTTGGATTTTTGAATTTTATTTTTTATTTTTTTGGTATTATTAGAATATTTGAAGATACTAATCTATGATTTCATCTAATGGATGGTCATAGGTATCTCCCACACTTGATTCTTATAAATACCTAGTTGGATCTTTTACATTTTTTGCATCATGATTTGATAGATTAAAAAGGTACATGCATGTTCCTCCTCATGTTTTGCATGTGTATTAGAAGTAATGCTATAATTTTAAATATGTATTAATTTGCCTTTGTGAGGAAAGGAATTACCTTATTAATTTGGATCAATTTTTTATTCCATTTGGTATATAAAAATATTTATTTTGACTTTCTAAGTCACCCTTTTAGTAGGCATTAAACTTATGAGTACCACACAAAAAGTTGAATGCTTGTGCACTATCAAGTTATATAAAAACAAGATCACATGCAGACACTTCCCATTCATGTTTTCACTCAATAACTAGTTTGGATTTTAATATTGACCAAGTTTTGATACATTAATATAATTGGTTTCCAATGCACACCCCATGCAAATATTCCTCATTGCACCATCATGACATGCAATACATAGCATGTAAGCCTCCATGACTTCAAATATTAAAAGATAGAAGTACACAAGGAATGGTTCTAGGTCATGAAAATTATGCTTATGATATTCCATATTCTTTCACACTTTTATTCAAAGACTTCAATAGAAATAAAATAATAAAGTATTGATCCAAACAAAAGAGTTTCCCTTCTATGCCCTTATAAAATGTAGACCATAATCTCAAACTATGCAATGCTTTCTCTACAAACTAGTGTAGGTTCCAAATGAAGGTAAAGAGTGATAATACTATGAGGGGACTAGGAATGAAATGAATTAGGGCCATTATACATATTTGGATAAGATCTAACTTTTTACCCTTCATAATCTCTCAATCATGCTACATAGTCAACTCTCTATCTAATCTTTAGTATACATCCTTTACACAAAATGTACTTATCCATCTATACACAAAAATGCATCAATATTCTTAGAGAATGGATATGCATGTAAAAAGTCTGATAATTTCATAGGATGATGAGGTATAACTAAAGGATATATCAACATAGGCACACATCATTAAGATAACCCAGGTGGATTGGTAGGTGACTGCCATAAATAAAAATAATGGTGGGATATGATTAGATGTCAAGGGGATTGAATCAATATAAAATAAAATGCCAGGGTGGATTTTAGATTGTCAAAACATGGGCACACATTATTTTATAAAAATGATCCCAACTGACTCTTCATATCATCATTAAATGTTGTAACTACTCTAATAGTCGATGAAATTCCATTTAATGACCCATGGGCTCCTCATTGACCATAAAATCTTGGGTCTTACATTGTAAAAGGGTCAACATATTTAAGCACAGTAACACTTCCAAAATATTCCCTCTAAGGATCCCTCTCCTAATATAATGAATCTCTTCCCATTCAAGCTTGTTATATCACCTTAGACCTTGAGATTAATAAGAGGTGAGTTACTTTCATCATTCTCTATGTTTTATGTGTATTCATGTTTGTTAATATTTTTCTATGAATGATTCATCCCTCTCATTGTCATGTTTCCTTCACACCTTTAGACAAAATTAGAAGTTCTTATAGGTCATATTTTATGTATCCAAAGGTCTATATAGGTATTATATATGGATCATTTGTCTTTCCTCTTAGCATTGTGTTGTGTTCCCCTACCTATATGTAAAAAACTTATGCATTTCTTTTGGTTTGAAGTTTATGTGTTCATTATTTTAGTTTTTTGGTATCATCATGTAGGTGAGGTGCTCTATCTAATCTTGGTTCACCACTTTTTACTTTCCATCAATTTCTTACATTTTCCCTCCCTTTTTCCCCTCATCAAGTCTAGGTTTGGAACTAGCTATAGATTTCATTATGCTCTTTGTAGGTCTATGTGCCAATCCTAAACTAGGTGCATCTAGAATAGAATGAATTTAACCTACTCTAAAGGTTCATCCCAAGGAGTCAAAGAGTCCCACACCTTGGTGAAAACCCCATTATTACAATAAGATAATAAATAGCTCTTTAACACATGAATCCAAGGTGCTAGTTACAGAAGAGCCACCCATTAGCATGAGTGAGATCCCTTTTCAACTATAGTGTATGTTTCAAGTGATAATAGTTAATGGAATTCCTGGTGGGATACAAGTTTAAATTTTATTTGAGAGATTGGTGTTAATTCTAGTGATTCAAGTGTTGAAGACACTCTGTAGAGCACCTAGTAAATCCAAACATTCTTGGTTTACAAAGATCAACCTTTCATCTACATGTTAAGATAGAAAATATTTTCTTAAAAGGGCACTAATTTTCATTTCATTGAGATACGTATAGTTTATAAAAGAAGGGAGTTATATTATATTTGTCTCCCATTATTAGGACAAGTGATGCAAGATGATCTTCTTTTAGATCTTAGTATACACATCCATTTGTTTGATTACCTACACATAAAGGAATATTATTCCCTATTCATTTCATGGTTGTGTAGATAAATTAACCCTTTATTCCTTTTAATGGAGGTAGCCCATTGATCCTTCCCTATTATGATGATATTCCTATAGTTATTATTAAGATCATCGCATGTTTTATTGTATAAAATCCAAATATGATTGTAGAGCACATACAAGACATAGAAAATATTTTCTCCATCTGTAATGTAACTTAAGATAACATCATACTATGAATCCTTACATCTTTAAAAGGTAAATTTCTCTAATGGTATTAAATGTTTTGGCTGGGTTCTATACATAATTAAGATGAGTTGGGTGCAAAACTATGTAGTTAGTTTGAAGAAAAGAGTGACCACTTATCACTGATGAAATAAATCTCAACCATCAAAAGGGCTCCACATGACTATATGGTCAATTTCAACTTCAAGTTCTAGAAGACTTGGGATTGTGTTTTGCTCTTGGTAAGGCCTAATCCTAGCACTGTGCTCATATATTTATTAAGAGTGTTGAATAGTGACATGGTTGTAATTATTGAATGTATGGGTGGCACAATATTACTAGATGCATATAAATTAATTATGCACATATATAATTTCTTGATTCAAGCATGGAAAATTTCCCCTAGACCCCCTATGCCCTTATATCTTGATACCCCATGTACAAGCTCATCTACTCTACCTGTCATTATAACTCTAGCCCTCATTCCTATTTATATCATACTACTAATTTAATCAACATCTACTCCCTTGACTGAGATACACAAAGTCAAGTACTTATTAAAAATCTTTGAGAATGAGCTAGTGACACTCAAAAGGTAGTAGTCCTGGTATTCAAGTCCTTATCAGCCCTTTAAATATAAATATCAATCAAGTAATCCTCCCTACCAACATTTTTCATCGACTCAAAACTATCTCACATACAATAGATCACCCTACGCATCAAATCCTAACACTTCAAGCACTTATATAGATATTGTGCCTATGAAAATAACATGGTGTAGATCTATGTATGGTGTTATTTGAGTAAGTAACCACATGATCAAGTTGTGTGTGAATGTAAAAATAAATGAGGCACCTATGATTCATAATGTGCCACCCCCTTAGGATCCGCCATCTTTTTCATATCGACCAAGGTATGAGATGTAGGTGTAAATAAAAGATTAAGATGGATCTACACTCTTATATTAGTAAGAGGGTGAATTTAACTATGTGAATCATAATTTTTTTATAAATGTAAGAAGCAACTTAGTTGATTTTAACACAAGATTCATAAAGAGAGAAATGATGGAGGACCCTTATTCTTCAATGCCTTCAACTTATGCACCACAAGGTTATCACATAGTTGCCCAAGTTAAAGCACCTATGTGACCTATAATGTACCTATAATATGTTGTTTAGAAATAAATCTAACCACAAACTAGTGTATAGGTGTGAGAAGAGACTAAAATTTAAAAACACAAGTTAAAGGACTCAAATCCCCTATAACATAGTATAGAAGTTGAATAAGATTGGATTAAACATTTCCATGTGGGATGTTTTCAATATTCCTTCCCAAAGGAATTTTCTATAGGACACCCTAAAATATTTCCAATCTCATGAGCCATCATAGACTATGAATACTATTTACACAAGTCTATTCCAACCTAAGGAAAAAACATGCACAAGTAGAAATCCCCCAATTATACATTTCTTTGATCATCAATGAGCATCCCATATATAATTGTATGATAGATCTAGGTAAGAATAACTTATTCATGTTAATGAAAATCATAGAGTTACTAGGGATATCATATTATCCCATCTCAGAAAGGGTCATCTAATTAGAAAAAACAATGGTTAAGACTATGGGAATTATTAAGGATCCAAGTCTCACTTTACATTCATGCCAGAGCCTTTTTATTTCATATGAAATCACATTCATTGGCTTACCCCCTTACTTCAACAATACCTCTCATAATAGTTCAATGAAGGTGGGTGGATACTTATCCTCGAATTGGTCACACTAATACTTAGAACTAGATACAGGACAAAGGTGACCATCAAGGCTAAACTTATTTTGAAGAATAACATAGAGAAATACAATCTTATACTAGTTGATGTAAATTATACCTTGTTATATTAATAAGATAACTCAATTATTCATGAGAACACCTCACTCCTTGAAGAGGTACTAGATGACTTACTTGATAAATGGGTGCATGAGCATTATGTGTACAACTCATATGACAATATAGATAAAACAAGATTAGGCGCATACTACATTATCAATGAGGATACCTTGTTTCCTAACCTTATAACGGTGTAAGATGACATTGAAGTTATACGTGATTTATACTTTAATGGCTACCAAAACAAAAATGATGTAGGAGCTAGTGTTTTAATGGCCTCTCCTAAAAAGGAGAAATCTTTCCATATATTCAGATTATAATTTAGATACACAAACAATGTCAACAATTATGATGAACTAATCTAGGGTCTCCAATTGCCACATAATAAAGGGATCAAGGTTTTACAAGCCTTCGAGGATAATGAGCTAGTGGTAAACTAGGTCAAGTTGTGTAACCTGTCTTACAATAATATTCTAAGAGATTACAAGCAAAGGGCATGGGACATGATTAAAGTTTTCAATGATTTTAATATTAATTTCATATAAATGGTATAGATTAAAAATATATCTATAAAAATATATGTTATTTAATCCAAATATTGAGCCCTTAATGAGGAATGAGCTATTAAAAGTCATTGAGGCCAACATAATATTACCAATTAATCATTCCTCATGGGTCACCAATTTAGTGCAGTGCACAAGAAGAGTGGAGATATTTGTTTTTGTGTATACTTTAGGGACCTCAAAAAATTCTCTCTTAAATACCACTACCCCTCCTACTAATGGATCAAATTATGTAAATATTTATGCGTATGGAAATATTTTCATAGATAGATGGTTATTCAGGTTATAACTAGGTGCCTGTGTAGAACTGAGATCAGTTCAAAATTACATTCATCACTAAGTGGGTTACCTTCACATAACAAAGGATTCCATTTTATTTTAAAAATACAAGGGCCTCCTTCCATATTTCCATGGATGTGGCATTGAAGGGAATCCTCAACAACATCATCTTGATTTACCTTGATGACATAACTATTTTCTCAAATTATGCATCAAATCATTTGGGTCACCTAGAGAAAGTTTTTGAAAAATTTCAAGAGTTTATAATCTCTTTGAACCCAAAAAATTACATATTCATAGTACACAAAGGTAATATTTTTGGAGACATTATCTCTAAATAAGGACTTGTAATTGACCTCAAATGAATCGAGGTTATTCTATCACTCCCTCTCCCATGTTACAAAAGGGGTCTAAAATCTTCTTGGGGACAATAAAAATCATCAATAATTTTGTGTCAAGTTTTAAAACTCTGGTTAAGCTCCTCACAACAATTCCCAAGAAGAATGCTATGTTTCACTAGACCCAAGAAGGATGAATTAGTTTTGAGGACATTAAATGTGTTATTGCTCCTAAATTGATAAACCTTGTTATAGTGAGGACTTTATCCTTTATATATATGGTAGAGCTAAAGGTATCTCAACCATCATTTCATAATATAACAATGACTAACTTTAGTACCTTATCATTCTCTTTAGCTAGGTGGTCAAGGATTATAAGCTGTTGTATAGTTTTTTAGACAAACACACCATTAGAGTAGTAAAATAAATCAATAAATATAGGCACATGCTCTTTAATAATAAGATCTAACTTATGGTCTTGCACTCAAGTATAAAGGATTTCTTACTTAAAAAGGGAATAGGTGAGAATATAGTTGATTGGGTTATGAAGGTGATGGAATATGACATAGACATTCAAATCACCAAACTAGTGTGATACAAAGGAATCTATGAGTAGAGGTTGTGAAGAATTAAAAATGCATAGTTCTTGCATTGTGTGAAGACCAACTATAAAACCAAGGTGCCCTAGTGAGCTAGACTGAGAGCGTGAGGATCTTATTTTATAATGGTACATACCCACAAGATTTAATAAATATAAGTGTAGACACTTTAGATTACAAGACATCCCCTATGTACTTATTCTCTTACAAAGCATAAATCAAAATCAAGTGAGAAATATTCTATAATAATTCTATGTTGGATCACCAGAAGGTCATTACTCACCAAAGACCACTATAGTGAAAATCATGTGAGTCATCTATTATTGGAAAATTTTATTCAAAGATGTGCATCCATGGGTATGAGGCTTCAAAAAGTGCACCTTCTTTGTAATAAAGCAAAAAATGGCATCCCTACCCATGCACCTAATACAAGTTTATCAACCTTTTATGTAGTGGGCCTATACTTTATCAACATGATAAATCTACCATTAAGTAATTGACATAAATGGATCCTCATGGAAACTAAATACTTCACAAGTTGGATGGAGGTGATAGTGCTAAAAGAAGCTAACGAGGTATCTATTCTAGACTTGTATGAAGGCATTATCATAATATTTGGTGTCCCAAGCACTATTATCTCATATAATTCACTTTCTTTTCTCAATTCCAATATCAATGATTGGGTGGTCAATCATAGCATCCATCTGAGCACCTCTTCAAACTATTACCCCCAAGGTAATGGTCTGGCCAAATCAACTAACAAAAACTTGGTTTATATCATCAAGAAAACCATTGAAAATAATTCATGATCCTAACATACCAAGCTCAAGACAACTCTCTGGGTAGATTAAATAATTCCAAAAAGGGTGATGGGGAATTCACCCCTCATGTTAGTGTTAACCAAATTTGACCTTGTAGGTCAAATTTTTGCCCCTATAGGAAAAACTTGATTTTAATATGATTTAGGGGTCTATTATTATGTCATATGGAGTATTATAGGTCTTTTTATGTCATTTGATGCCTTATTAGCCTTAGCCATTATCTAATTAGTTAATATCTCATTTAGAAGGATTTTAGGGGTCATAAATGCAAGTGGCATAGTTTTTAAGGTGCCCAAGTGTCCTTAGTTTCTCTAAAATATCCAAGAAGTTAGATTCCCTATCAATAATGCCAATCTCATCTAAAACTTGTAGGTTATCTAACTGAAGATCAAGTAATCAACTAAAAAGAGGAAGTTTGGCACTTGTACGGCCCATAAGGGAAGGTGACACATGGGATAAGGCCATGAAATATCTATTAATCTTCCTCAAGTTAATTTCCATGTTTGAGATGCTTTTCAAGTGCTATTTTTGAGCTAAAACCATTATGCTCCTTCTTTTCCTTTCTAAATACACATAAGTGGTCATCAAGTTTATGCTTGGTATGGATAGTTGAAGAGGTTTCAGGTCAAATGACTTTAGGAGGTGGTAGTAAAATTAGAGAGATCCATTTCCATAATAATATTTATAATATTTGTAAACTATTCTTTATGAACCTTCTCTAACAAGTTGACTATGTTTTTTTCTCAATGTTTCCTGTACCTTATAGGTTTTGCTTTATATTGGATAGGCATGTAAAATCTAATTAGTCATGTTAATCTAGAGGATGTTGGATATATTATAAAATTTTCTCCATTCTTGTTTTAGTGTTTTAGTGTTTTAAGGTTTTTTTATATGAACATCATCTCATGTTGTAGGAAGGTGCCATCATGTGCAGTCTCAATCAGTTTTCCTTGTTTGTAGAATGCTTCATTCTCTGAAAGGGTCTCATGTGAAGAGGATATGAGTTTTACCACATATAAATGTCATAATAATCATCTAACCTTCATGTTTAGTCTCATAACATCGTTCTTAGATCAAACGTTTAGTCTTGCCATGCTCATAGTGAATTGTTTGCTCAATTTCACTTGTAGCCATGTTGAAGCACATTTGTAGAACCTATTTAGCATGTTAATGGAGGTGTATTTGGAGTATAATGATTTTTAACATACTATCACATTAGGAAAATAAATTAATAACCTTCACTTGGAATAACAAGGTATTGTGCTAGTATCTTCGTCACACACATAGTCAAATAACATGAATATGCACCTATAGGTGCTATGAAGGAAGAGGAGAATCACATGAAAATAAGGAAAATGGGTAACTAAATCCATTCAAGGTTTTTAACATACATTTGGAAGTATTTATATAGGTTTAAATCTCATTAAATGGTCAAAACTATGCACATTATCTATACTCAGTCTCACTACTTATCTATATGTAGCTCCATTAGCACCTACAGGGAAGCAAAATACTAAGATGGATTTCAAAACTTGTTTTAGGTCTTTCATGATCAAGGATTTGTGTTTTGAATATTTTACAAGGTATAAAGATCATTTAAAGGTTTTTAACCATGTCTACTACTTACAATTATGTTTACTACCTAGATGCAACTCAAAATACACCTACAAGAGCGCCTTAGGATGACATCACGTTGTAAGGGGAGATTTCATAGTTGTTTTAGTCCTTTTGTGTGATAATAGAACATTTAGAAACATTGGTGAAGGTATATAATTATTCACAAGCATATATCTCTATCTCACTACCTATTATTCCATATATACTACATGTACATTGGGATGACCACCTACATGTGGCACTAGTAGAGGTATTAAGGTACTTATATAGAGGAAATTGAACCTGTTGAAAATGTTCTTGATATCCTAGTATGTTAAATATACCATGGTAGACTTTTTTTAGGGTTATATGATCAAATGGAAGTGGAATCTACTGTGAGAGCATAATATGACATAGTTTAGGGAGTTTTTCCCAAAAAAGTGAAAATAAAGGCATAAGGCCATTTTGGTGGAATCATAAAACATGGTTTCAAAGACTTCCAATGCCTTTTAATGACCAAATATTTAATTCCTTACATAGTAAAATATATCTAAAAAAAATTGAGGGAAAATCACTAATAGCTTGAGAGCCCAAAGTTGTACTTTTATGTACTAATTTTAGGTAGTGAAACCTACAAGGTTTTGAATCTTTGGGCAACCTTGTTTTCCAAGTTAATAAACTAGACCATCCTAGTGTATGTGTATGATTAAAAATGGTGAAATTATGACATAAGTGATAATTTAATAGGATGATATACTATATTTTTCTTCCCATATACACCTATAGGCTTCTCTTGCCTAAGAAGTTAAATTATAGCTAGTTGCAAAGTTGCTATAAATCCATAGTATGAGCTTGGATATGGAAACATATTTGCATGTTGAGTAATATTATTGAGTTAACATTCCATTTTATTCCAATAAAAATCAATCTTGATTTGGATAAATAGGTCTTTTGACTTAGTAAGTACATATGGAGGCATGTCTTGGTCTAAAAAGACCACCTATAGCTGACTATGAAACCATATTTCATCCTTGAAGAGAGCTTATATAGAGACAATTTTTTGATAATGATAAATTTTCCTAAGACATATAATAGATCCAAAAGGCATTTCATATTGATTTAAAATATGATTCATGCCTACAATACTCTTGTTTTCCCCAACAATTAGTAGTTATAGTTAACTATAGCTAGCAGTGACCCAAATGGTGATTGTTCTAGGTCTTTGGCATAACATGTAAATAGTATAGGTGGATCAAGGGACTATGGTATATAATTAATGTTTTTAATTAAGACATTATATTAATTCAAGTAGCTCTACATGTTTCATACATCTATAGGTAGGAGAAATGTATGAACAAGGTCAACCTATTTGTCAGGCCTAGTTGAGTAAGAATAAGGTTCAAGGTGTAAATATGGGTATAATATTTTGTGATAATTGTTAATTTCATAATACTGATGAAAAATTTCTCAAAATACCCTAATGTTATTATAAGTAACACATATAGGAGGTTCTAATTAAGTAACCGATAGCCTACATCCTGAACATTGTACATAGTTTATTCTCATAGGTCTATCTTAGGTCTTTAAGGAATTTAAAGGACCAATGATGTTATAAAAGAATAAAATATTATATATAATGTGTTTAATAATTTGATAACATCCTAAAATAATCACATTATTTAAGTAAATAAGGGATTTCCCTTTATTTTATCTCAGATAGAGGGCACTCCCTTTGTGCATGAAACTTGTAGTCTTGGGAAATGAGGATAAAAGAGTGAAATATAAGCTAGTTATACATTTTAAATAGGTGTTTGGAGTTGAAACACACCCAATGAAAAATTTAAAACCAATCACAAAATGAGAAACCTCAATAGGGTGGCTTGGACCATAGGGGTTAAGGTCAAACCTATTAGGCAAGGTTTAAGCCTAAGGCCAAATGGGAAGTCACTTACACTTATAACCTTGGATATGAATTATAATACATTTGGAAATTATTTTTGGATCATAAAATATGTTTTAAATCTTTTGGAGTGCATGAGAAACCAATATAAATCCACTTTTGTCTTAGAGATAGTCCAAGCCTGCATGAAATGTAGAAACTAGTTTGATGGGCTGATTTGAAATGCTCATATATACCTTGACACCTTGAATGGAGATTAAAGGATATATTAAAAATTATAAGGGGTATTTAACATCATGTTTTTGGAATATTTTTGAAATTCTAATGTCCAACCTTTATGAATAAAGCTTAAGAGAAGAATGAGACTAAAACCCTCCTGAACCCTAAGATAAAGACCTGATTTGGAAGATGAGGTTAGAGAGAGATTCTAATGGAAAATAATGACCATGAAAGTTATTGAACCTTTTGAAGTACTCTTTCATCCTACTCCCCATACTTTTGGACTGTATAGAATTATATAGATGGTGTACAAAATATGGTTTTTTGACCTTTTTATGTGTTTTGTAGGTTCAAAAAGTAGTATAAAGATGCCAATAAAATGGAGGGGAATATTGAGACTTAAGATAAATATCCATGAAAATTTATTTATTTATAACAAATCCTAAGTGCATCAACAAATAACCTCATCTTAGCTAGTCAAAACTGGCATAGTGAACATGATGGTGAGAAGTGTGAAAAATTCAAATAAATGTCTTCTTAAGGTTTACCTAATTCCTATAATTCCATGGATGGTCTTGTAAATTTTCATACACTTACTTTTACTAATTTTCATGGAAAAATGATGCCTTTTAGAGGCCAAGTGTACAGGCTGTATGAAATAAGAGTTATTTTGATTATAGATGGTGATAGCTTATTTTGGGAAGATTACAAATGACCAAGACTAAAACCAATGCATGGAGAGCAATGAATAAAATATTTTACTCTAATTATAGTCATTATAACTATCCCTAATAATTTTTTAGATGTTAAAATAGGGCTAAATCATGAAGGTAATTTTCTGAGCCAACAAAGGAATTTTATGTCACTTTTCAAGAGTTTCACACCTTGAATATCCACTTGTATCTTTTTAACTTTCTTGGTCCATATTACATCATATTATCATGAAAAAGTAACTAATTTTATCATATTTAAGAGTGATCTTGTGACCTTTGGAATTATCTCTTCTCTCTCTCTCAATTTCTATAAGAATTAACAATTTTAGTCTTTATAATTAATAATCCACCTGAGCATCATGAATACCTAATCATTTTAATACCATATGTTAATAAATAAAAATTATTCTTACCTCTTCCACGACTTTTCATGGTTTTTTTTAATTAGATGATTGATCTTGCTTAGTGACGACTCTTATTCCCTTAGCATGTTGTCTCATTCTCTCACTTATTTGCAGTTGGAAAGTTTTTTATGATAGGTCTTGTGAAGTGTTATAGGAAGTGTCAAGGCTGAGTTATTTATCCTATTCATTAGTGTAATTATAGACCTATTATCTATTCCTCTTAGCCTAAACATTCATCCATAACCTCATAATGAAACTTTGATGTGAGAAGTTGCAGATTGGAAAGGTGTATGTTTGGTTAGTCCCTTATTCTCATGTGCAACATGTAGTTGGTTAGTATTCATCAAATAATTTGGTGTATCACCTCCTTTAGGATATTTTTATTTCATTTTTATCTCTCCATTTTCCCTTAAAATCATAGGTATAGTAGTGCTATACAAGTGGTAAATCAAGGGAGTTATTCCTATCTAGAGATTCACCTCATTCTTAAGCTTACCCATAACCTAGATGTATGTCAATTATGCCACTTGCATGAAGAGAGCTAAGAAAAATATTCAAAGGGTGAAAATCCAAGTGAAAATAGTTATTTTATGGAAATTAATCAAGGTTACTTGCATCTCTCAAATTTCCCTCACTAGATATATCTCATCAACTAGAGTTGCTTAAAATTGACCCTATGATAGTAAGGTTATCCTAGCTAATGAAATTGGAAGAAATTAGAGCATAGGCCATATAAAATATGGAGAATAAAAAAGCATAGAACAAGATAACACTTTACAGAAAGGTTATTGGTAGAATCTTCATTGAAGGATACTTGGTACTCAAATGGAACACAGAAAAATAAAAATATGGAAAACATACAAAGTTTGATGTTATATGGAGTGGCATATATACCATATCTAGTTGTAAGTGAGATAACACATACCATCTTGCAAATCCAAATGGAGAAGTGTTGAAAATCCTAGTTAATAAGATTCATCTTAGTAATTATCTCTAATGAACAAGAGAACCCTTTTAAATAGTAATCAATATGTTTTAATTCCACAAAGTGTCATGCACACATGTTATTGTTTAGAATAGTTTCTTTTATTCCAAGCACTTGAGTATAGATCTATTCTAATAGTTTATTTTGTCATTCCTCTAAGCATAATTTAAAATAATTGTTTTATTTGTTTATCCTCATGGAATGTATCTCAATTTATTCTAAGGTTGGATGGGATTCTTGCACCTAATCACATTTAGAAGATTGAAGATCAAGGAATTATAGATGACTCTAAGTTCAATATAATGTTATAAAACTACTAGATTCTTACTTTTAAGGAAAGTAGCCTATAGAGATCTCCGAAAATTTTGAATTTACAAGTGACCCCTTTAGTATGCACTAAATTTATTAGGACTACACAAATAGTCATGTACTTTTATAAGGTCGAGTTCTATAAAAATAATATCACACACAAATGCTTCTCGTCAACTCCTAAACTCAATGACTAGTTTAACTTTTCAACTTGACTAAGTGTTAATTTGTGCCTATAAGTGGTTTCCAATGTACAACCCATGTAGAGATCCTTCATTACACCAATATATCACACAAGATAGAGTAGGAAGGCCTTTCCAACTTTGAGTAGTGAAAGAGATAAGTGTGCAAGGAGAGGTTATGGGTCATGAAAAGTGTGCTTAATATCTTCCATATGCTTATGTGATCTTATTCAAATACTTTCCTAACACTCAAATGATGAAGTCTCAAGACAAATAGTAGATTTTCCCATCTATGCCCTTATAAAACATAGAACGTAATCTTAAAATATGAAACATTCTCTTTGCAAACTATTGCTTGTTCCAAATGAAGGTATATACTAATAATATTATGAGGGGACTAGGCATGAAAGGAGTTTGGGCCATTATGCATCTCTATAGAATATCTCTCTTAGGACCCTTTGTAAGCTCTTAATTACACTATGAATTCAACTCTCTATGTAATATTTAGCATGCATCCTTTAATAAGAATTTTCTTATCCATATTTTCATATAAATTCATGAGACTTTACAAATAAGGGAGACATGCACAATAACTCCACTACTTATACAATAATACAAGGTAGAACCTAAGGATATATCAACATGACCACATGTTAGTAGGATGGCCCAGGTGGATTGGTAGGTGACCATCATTAATACAAATATTGGTGGGATCTAATTAGATATCAAGGGGATAAAATCAAGACAAAATTAAATTTCAAGGCAATTTTCATATTGTTAGAACATGGGCATGTAATATTTTCTAAGTATCCCAACTACCTCTTTGCATTATCATTAAATGTTGTAATTACCTTGATAGTATATGATATTCCAATTAATGACCTATGGGATACTCATGTAATATAAAATCCTTCATCTTACATTTGAAAAGGGTTGACATCTTTTGAGCATAATAACACTACCAAAATTTTCCCTCCAAGGAGCCCTTTCTTAGTATAATGATGTTTTGCTCATTCAAGCTTGTTGTATCACCTTTGACATTGAGATTAATAAGATATGAGATAATCTATTAATTATTTGTATTCTATGTGTATTTATGGTTGTTGATCTTTATCTATGGATGATTTATCCCTCTCATTAACATCCTTCCTTTGTAACTTTGTGTAGAACCATCAGTTCTTACAAGTCATATTCTATGTGTACATGGGTTTGTGTAGGCATTATATGTGGACAATTTTTCATCCCTATTAGCTTTTAATTATGTTTCCTTACCTCTATGTGAAACACTTAGGCATTTCATATAGTTTAAATTTTATCTATTTAGTATTTTATTTTTATTGTGTCATCAAGTAGGTGAGGTGCTCTTTATTCTTAGTGCATTTCCGTTTAGTTTCTATTAATCTCATACATTTTCATTCCTTTTTCCCCTCATCAAGTCTAGGTTTGGTGATAGATTTATATTTCATTATGTTATTTTCAGGTCTAATTATTGGTCCTAAACTAGGTGCATATAGAATAGAAGGAAACTGGCCTACTCTAAAGGTTGGTAACACACCTTGGGGGGTGATCCCATTATAAAAATGATACAAGGAACATATATCTGACATGTGAATCCAAAGCACTTGGCATATATGATCCTCATATTAGGATAGGTAATAACCCTCCACTATAGGTGTACATTTTGAGTGATAATAAGTTCCCAGTATAAGTGGATATGGAAATGTGGTAGGCATAACCCAAAACCATGTTTGAATTACTTTAGGATTACAAGTAATTGGTATTAATATGTTTCCCAAGGATTATTTCAAACAAACCTTATTTTCAAATCTTGTAGACCAAAACCAAGATGTTTAAAATGTTTTATATGGCAAGTGGTTTTTATTTATGTAAGATCAATATGGTTATGCCAAAAATAAACACAAGCCATGTATAATGTCACTATTAAATCTTGTTGGCATGGATGTTTTTTGAGTTGTTGTGAACCTAATTTCATCGGATGATCCTAAAATGTAATCTTTTGGTCATAATAAGAATTTGGATCTTATTATTTAAGGTAAAAATGGTTTGTATATTGCTTAGGTCCTTGATGATAGTGATAATAAATATTTGCCTCATATCCTTTGGGTAAAGGTCAACTCATATAAACCTTAATAGGGTGAGGGAGAGATATAAAATTACACTATATTATCCATGAGAGTAAAGAATTTGGGGACTCGGGTAAATGTGAAAACCATATTTTTGGTACCTTAGATAACATAGTCTAATTAGGTTCTTGTACTAGTGTATAAATTTGGACTCATATTTAGAGTTTTGCAGTTTAGGATTATCTTTTTTTTTACCATTACATGATGTTTGAAGGGATTAGGATCTATTTTACATGTGTCAAATAATTCTTGATAAAAAACACTTTAAGCATGTGTGGAATGTAGAGGTAAATAAATAAATTTCATGTATCCAAGGTCATCCTAATAGAATGTTTGGTTTAAACTATTTGTCATAACTTGGCACAAAATTAAAAATATATGGGGAAATATGGTACTATTAAATGTAATTTGACCACATAGAAGGATATGTGAATTTTCAAACCCTTTTATGTGAATAAGTGTGTTTTGAATAAGGTTTGTGTTAATACCCATGGTGGTTATGAACTGCTTGCTACAAATGTTTAGGCCTGATCCATTATCAACAAGAACTCTTTTCATACCTTTACTTTATATTGTCATTTTTTTGAAGAAAGGAATTTTTTTTCAATAATATATTTGGACGGTAAATTTATTGTATCAAATGTGATGAGATTGCTATTGTTATTAGGATGTCTCATAATATACACAAAATAAGTAGGCTCGGTATCACTTAGAACTTGTGTCTCATGCAATTAATAATATAGGCTATCCAAATAAACATTAAATTTCTTTAGTAGCTAAAGGATTAAAAAACATTCATGTGTATTTCTCAATTGGTCAATAATGTCATACCCCTTAGACTCTAGTTATGTGGCATTACAAAATGAATTTTGAAGAGAGATCAAGTGGTGTTTGTGATTCAAAACCCTCTTAGTATAAATATTAGAATAAGAATGAGCATGTAATAATGAAAGTTTTGAATGCCTTATAGATTAGAATTATTTAATTAGGCATGAGATGTAACAAGTAATAACCACTAAAAGGTATTAAACCATGAAATACTTGATAGAGATATCCATGGAAAACATGCTTTTAAGATTATAGTAATTAATTCTCAATAATAGAAAAATTAGAAAACCCTATCTAACCTTGGGTTTGATGTTCAAAGATCATGTTCACTAAATGTTTAAACCTAAAATGAAATCTAGGTGATCTTATTGTTATCCATAGATTCGATTAAAGGGGTATATATAAATGAAATGGCATAAGGATGATAATCAAATTTGTAATAGGCCAATTAGATTCTAAACTTAGATATAAACATACACTCAATTTATTATGTTGAGATAGTCTAAATATGAAAAGTACAACTATACTAGATATGGAAATGACAAAGAAGTAATGTATTTAGCTTGTTATGATGTTAATTTAGTTTTAAATATAGAACAAGAAAAATAAGGTTGGAAGGATATTTTAGAATAATTATTAGATTTTAGATTGGATGATTTTGGAGCTTTAAACATTAAAATAAATCTATGATAGTTGTGTCGATGATACTATCTGGGTTTGATTCAAGTGTCCTATATAGAATACCTATTGGAAAATGATGTGACAACTTAGATGTTTATGGGTTTTGCTTCACCTTATATCTGGGGAATTTAGATTTAGGTCATGGACTATCACTCCTTATGAAATGGTAAAACCTTAGTTATCCATCTTCATAGTGACCTTTGGAAAAAATGGGTTAGTTGGAATATGGTGTTGATTTGACCCCAAAAAACCCATTATCAATGGGAAATTCCTATATAGCCAATACTCTAGAAGAGGGACTTCATAATCATGTACTTTTCCCCTACATGTTGGCTTGTGTTTGAATCATTCAATAGGTGTAAATTAATTACAATAGGGACCTATCTTATAAATTGTAAAATCATGCTCTTAGGTTGATCCTTTAGTACATTAGACATATAGATGTGTTGTACTTATGACTAATGTGTAAATAGGGAAGCTTTATTTAATTTAATGCTTGATATAGTACTTTTGATAAATTTCCTTGGTCACTTTGGTATTTTTTATAGGTGATAAATGAATGAGGTTTGATCTTGTATTTATATCAATCCCTTTGGAATAATAACTCACATAAAATTAGTTACACTGACTATTAGGATATGTTTCATTTTCAAATTGGATGACTTTAGGTCACCAAATACTTGTGTCAGGTTAGGATAGCATCAATGCTAGTGTCTATCCTAGACAATAATGTTAATGGAACATGAAATTTGCTATAGGTTCAAAAATTGTAGAGAAGGGAGATAAGTAAATTTTAAGAATATTGGGCAAGGTAAAAGACTTCGGTCATCAACATAAGATTGGTCTGACTAAGAGATATAGGCCAAGGGGAACAAGATAAATAGATGTGATATTTATGAAAGTGGTAAAGGTCTATAATTGAAAGGAATTACCAATTTCTAAGTTTTCTAATTGTATAATATTGAGGTACTATATAATCCTAAAATACTGTCTATAGTTCTAAATAAACTAGTAAATTTTCATTTTCCTCCCTCTGTGTTTTATATTAAAAAAATAAATGTTTACAAACTCCTATTGTATTTCCTAAAGTTTCAAATATCATAACACCTTATATTTATAATGGTATCAACCTTTATGTTATCCAACAAGATATACTTACCTCTTTAAACATATATACCCCTTTACCAAATATTGTAGGATCATGTGATGAGCCTACTCTTAAAAGGGATAAATGTTTTATCATTCCCATGTTTCACGTCAATGGTAATTTATAGCCTCTAAAAATATCCAAATCCTCCTAATATTTTATGACTACCACGGGATATTTTAAACAACAAATTAACAATATTAAGTTACAAGTTTCTTTTCATGAGGATATTTTGAGGATAATATTTTAGTAGAGAAACCTTTTTCTAGAGATGTATTTGAGTATTCTTATCCTTAAAACTTTGTCATTCCTAAGTTATCCTCATTTTATGGTCATTATATTATTTTTATACATTTTCAATAATATACAAACTCCTTTGGGAATTGGGCCAAAAATGGAAGCTTGATATTGAATACTTTCCATCATAGCTGATGTAGAGCTAATGCACTTCTCTAACAAACTCTGCCTATATCCTTGATTCAAGATTATCTTTGTTTCATTCACTCATTCCCCATAGTATTTTTTGGGAAATCATGAAACAATGACTATAATGTTCCTTACAGCGATTCCTGAGATCATTATAACTAGTTTCAAATGAACTTTACACTATCAACAAACCATTCAATAGCCTTTAATAAACTAAATCATTCTTCATTCGTGTGCTCTATTTTACCTTCATGGTACTATCTTCAATGGTAAATGCCAATATGATGTTTTAATAAGACAAAAAATATCAATGATAATTTCAATCACATCAAGACTCCTTTCTATTGACACTCTTTTCTAACCCTACTTTAGTCACTAATTCAAGCTCTCTATTCACTTTCTTCACACAAGCACCTTTCTAGATTTATCTCCTACTAGCCCAAGGAACTTTTGGCCTTGTACAAACATGTAACTTCATCAATTTAAAATAGAACACTTTATTAAAATACCATTTATCCTAATCTTTCCCTTCACAAATTTTCATTACTGGACTCGGTCACTATATCATCTAAATAACTCGTTTTGGTTCCATGTTTAGGCCTAACAATCCTTTCACAACCCTACCAACATATAGAGCTCTATATATGTAAATAAACATGAAAAAAAATCCATAAAACCTAAAAATATCCTTACATATAATATAACCAAGGTTTTCACAGAATTTGAGCACTTTTTGATGGTTAGAATTGCCTCTACAGACCAAACCCTAGTTTAGGGTTTCTAAGGTCACTATCTTAGCTGAGATGACACAAAATTCATTTGATAATGATCTAGAGTGATTGAAATATTAAAAATAGGATTTTAAAGACTATCTTAACCCAAATAAACTTATCTAATCATTGAATTTTATCTTTTAATCCTCTATCAAAGATTTCCAACTCAAAACAAGGTTGATTATGCAAGAAAAATAGGAAACTATAGGTATGTATCCCAAAAAAGGATGAGAAAAGTATATATAAAGGTAAAAAATTTCAATAAAACCTTAGTCAACACATTCTAATTACTTACCTAAATGTCCTCAAGCACTTTATCATCAATTCAAAGACCACTTCTTTCTAATGAACACACAATACATAATCTAGTCAAATGTTGACTTCTACAAGAACATGGTTCAATTGGTATAATATTAGAACAATAAGAGATATATTCAAACTTTTTGATAGTTATCATAAAAACTAAAAAAAATTAAATTGAGGAGTTCCAATAAAAATAACTCCAAAGTGTTTTGAATTATTAATAATAAAGCACAGTCTGTGTTTAAAGAGTAAGCCTCAAAATAAAGGTATATTTATAAATAAATCTAATTATCAAAAAATTAAGATATTATTATTTAAAACATAAGGTCTCAAGATACATTCCATAATTATTTAATAATTTTTATATAAATTATTAAATTCTATTTGATCAACCAACTTGAATTTACAGTGTCCAGTTTAATAAGAATGTTCAAAATAGGGTTTGTATGATCCTTTTTGAGAACATGGGTCTCCCCTTTATATTAATTTGAAGTATTTATTTATCCAATTATGCAATCATAAGATTATATATTTCATTCAATGAACATCTAAGGACTCACCATGTATAACAAATTCTAAACAGACATTACCTCTATCCACCATGTAAATTCATTACATACAAAATTCTTTCATCCAAAATATTCTTTTCTTTATAGTGTTTTACCTCCAATATTAATAATCTATCATCCTTGAATGGGATGAGAGGTTACCCCATTCCAAAACTTACTCTCCACATTATATATTACATGTTATGATCCAAAACTCCTAAAACAAGAGATCTCACTAAAAACTCCTAATCCTATTTAGGGTGGTGGTCTACCACCTCACACTTACATGTCATATGTATTAATATCCACTCTTGGAAATTTATTGAGACCATAAAGGTATATTACAATGTTTTTCATCCATTACATATCATTAATACTCACTTATACAAAAAAATACATTATGAAAATTTGAAATTCCCTTTTGGTAGGAAAACTAATTTGAATTCAAATTCAAATTTGCCAACACTTAAGAAAAATTCTAGACTTTTTGTGAGCATTATAAGATGCCTCTGAATCAATAAATTAATTTAAGGGGATTTTGATTGGTTTTATAGCCTCCTAAGCTACTCCTTATCAAATTTTAAAAAAATCAAAGATATATTACTATCAATTTCTCATTATTATACCTTACCTAAGTTACCATTGGGGTATTTTCAAGTGTTGACACAAAATGAGAATGAGACTATTCAATATTGGATTATCTGATTTAATGATAATTTATAGTCCTTAAACTATACACCCTCATACATGGAAGTGAAATTTATATTTTTTATGTTCTTATTTCTAAACTTAGATAAATATCATTTTATAAGCCTTTTGTTTTGACTTTATATTGGGGTGTGCACAAATATGTATGTACCTTAACAAACACACATACACCAAGTTTCTTATTTCTCCACTTAAAACTAAACATGGTAAGAATCATGTTTAAAAGATAAAAAAGAAACCTATAAGGGATCATAAAATAATTCAAACACATTATTCATAATGATAATTATATGTTAAAAAATAAATGATAAAGGTGTTAAACAAAGGAAGGGAACATGGTTACAGAGTATCTCCCATAGTTAGATCATATAGCTCTAATAAATGGTAGCCTTTTCAATTTGATTGGTATTTATATATACCACATGATATATTGTACACACTATTGAATAAAATAATGATGAAACTTACTCCTAATTCACATCATTAACCATATATATTTGAAAAGGCAAAAGAAAAACACTTTTTCATTTACCATGGTATTAATGGACATCAAGATAATCAATGTTTTGATATTCAAAAAAAAGTTTACATAGTTGTTTGATTAAGAAATCATTGTATATTAGAAATAAATATCTATATAAATTTATCATGATTATCCTATATGATCATCTAAGAGGGTTGATGCATCCTATGCTACACCTTTTGAGTAACACATAGTCCATTGACCTTCATAGAAGACAACCATTAATAGAAGTCCTCCTAATGTACTCTCTACCAAGGTACCATTGGTTTATTAGGTCCTAAAATAGGGACACATGGAATAGATATACATACATATAATATTTGGTATCCAAAACTAGTACCTATAGACTCACATGTCACTTATACAAATACATCAGAGCTAGCTAAAGAATCAAAATCAATGATCTCACTACCACACGATCATTATAGTCAAGTGTTCTTATTTCTGATTGGATTACATTGCATATGATGATTACTATATTATCACTATAATTTATACATCTCATTAAATTTAAATGTTTGTTATATAATTTACAACATCTAACCATATATTTTATAAATAAATATAGAAGTCAAATATATAAAAAACTAGATATTGCATATCCATTTAATGAAAATTAAACCATGTCAAAAAATTTAATATATATAAAATGATAAAAAGTTTTTGAAAATGAAAATATTATTCTCATGTGTGGGGAATATTCCTTGGTGTATACTCCACATCACTATCTACATCCATGGCTTTGACACCTCTTGAAGAGGATGCACTAGGAAATAACTGGCATCCATATGTCGAGGATTAGCTCACATACTCTCTCATCATAAGATCATATTAATTGAATTTTATCCTCATGATCCTATCATAGAGTGTCATACTAAATAATCATAACCTACATAATCTCTATGGCATTATGATATAAGATGTTAAATAGATTTAACTCAGCACATAACTCCTCATGCTCAATGGTAGCAGTATGGTATGAATCCACAACTCTCACTACAAGATAAAATAAAGGTGCATGGGCATATAAAATAACAATAACCTTATAAATAAATCCCTCACTAGGTATATCCATGGGAACACTATGTGTAAGGTCCTATATAACATGATCTATTATAGTCACCCACTCCTAATTTCCTATATAAATAAGATACAAAACACCAGCAAGCTACATCTATGGAATAAAATACTTATCCAAAATTATAAGAAAAATTAATGCCAAAATAAAAACATGGTAATTATAGGTGGGTTTTATTGCTACCTCATTTATTGATGCTTCTCCCACAAGAGCATCATCACCTACATCTCCACCTATCTCTCCTCTTGTATATCTCTATTTTACAAAAAGGGCACCTATAGGGGAAACTAAAATAAGGAATAATAATGGACATTGGGTTCCCACCCACCACTATATATACCCATTTTTTCATCCTACATCATCCCCCATAGCTAGGAGAACCAAAATATATCTCTCATATCTATGACATGGAGCTAGATCTATAGGTGTGGGTGTTGGGCTATCATGGGGCCTATGCGCATTCTGCACTATTTAATTATAGGGGTAGTGTGCCAATGTTACTCCCTACTCTATACTAAATTTTCACAAAAGTTTATCATACTAAAACAACTCATATACATCAAGAAACCATTCAACCAACCATATACTAACTTAGACCCTCTATAGCTCATGCCCATCCTGAGGCCATCAAATAAATATCCTATATGAGTGACACATAATCTGATTCAAAGTCAACCTATATAGAATAATGTGTTACTTTATCATGGTGTGTAGTATATAATGGGGAGATACCCATAACTCTAAAAATATCGATAAAAGGGCCCACCCAGCTAGGGGTCCCTCAATCATCTATAACACTGCAATGTGCTCATATGTCCAAACACGTAAGATAATCCCTACTCTAATGCCTCAACTATGACTATAGATCAAATATGTAAATATCCATATAGAATTGTACCAATACATTATCAACGTAGGAATATCTAGTATGATCAAGCTCAGTATGTTAAACTATATGATATATGCGATATGAGATACCCATTATGCCACCCTATACTACTATGAATGATGCTAATAAAACATAGATAAAATTATACAACCATGGACCTATTTTAAGCAAAATCACTAAGAAAGGTAGGTGAATTAGTATCTTCAAAACATTCATTCAATTCCACTTAAGCATATATGAACCATTCATATAAATATGAACATCTAACAAATCATATGCAACCATAAAAGATCATGAAACACATTACATATGTGGTAAAACACTAAGGGGAATAAAAAACACTAATATATACAAATATACTATAGTAAAAAAATATAAAAACCAATCTTTAGTGAATCACCAACCCCAACTACTCAAGTACCCACTCAACTAGGCTTAATAAGCACCAAATTGCAAGGAGGCATCAACCCCCTAGATGACTCAGGACCAACTCAACCACCTAAAAATTTTGATCACCTATATAAAACCTTGTTTCTTATATAATAAATGATGATAACATCCTTTATCTATGCTCACTCTTATATCCCTCTCATACTAATTTTTAGGCCTCTTTGCTTAATTAGGTCTCTTCAATATTGATTAGGTCATATAACCTTGATATTCATATGCAAGTACACTATCTTGATATTCATATGCAAGTAAACTATAATATATTTATTAATGATCCTATAAAATAATTTTATGGTCTATAATACCTCCTTATCCTCAATAATTTACTATTTTATTTGCATACTCACATGTACACAAATAGGACTAAAACTACCTTGTATATATATCATTCCTTGTTCATATGCCAATTAGTCAGCTCTCACCCTTAACCTCTTATGTTATACATGTAATAGGTCATATTAAATATCATAAACATGATTATAATGAATATTGAGTCCCTTTTGGTCTATCATAACTTGATTAGACCTTATTTCACTTTTAGGTCTCATGGAGACCTAATTCCATAAGGTCTACTTTAGGACACATTACACTTTACCTTGTTTTTAAAACTTTTAAACTTCACAAAATATAGGAAAATATCATATAACAATAAAATATACTCCCTCTAATTTATTTTAGGCTCAACAAGACATTTTACAAAAAATCACTACATAAAACCCTTCATTACTACTCAATCATATTAGGCCTATGTATACCAAAACTCTATCTTTCAATATTGAGGCTAAAAATTAATTAAGACACAAATAAATTATCAAAAAAGTACATATAAATAGTCTATACTACCTTAGTTTCATCATCATATTCTTGAAACACTTCAACTTAGGGCAAAATGGTTTAAACTCATCTCTTCAATATGCTCACTCAGAATTGCCAGGCTATCAAAAGCAAGTCATGAAACCAATTGAAATAAAAAACCTAAAAGGACACTTTCACTATTCATAAATACATCAAAATTTTTATATAAAATATTAAAAACATATTAAATCACAAAAACCACAAGCTCTAATATCAAACATTAGTCTCGCAGACCAATCTTTTGGCCTTATCTCACATAGTCTTGCATGAACCAGAAAAGTCATTTTGAATTCAACTTTTAAACCTCTTACACTGACTTCTAATATTTCAAAAATCATTAAAATTACTTTAAATTAACAAAAAATAACACCATATGCATTATATAGTTCAACTCATAGCATAGAGCCTCAAACTCATGATTGTTACTTGTTTACCCAGAACTACCAATTTACCTTAAATCATAATTGTGGTAACATTTGACCTTAAAAACCTATATTAACACTTTAAAAAACTTATCATTTAATTATATTATCCTATGATATCATTATACCATTATTAGATATAAATATCATATGGTCAAATGAAAAATATTAGTATTGTAGACCAATCTTATGACCTCATTGAGCTAGACAAGACATTTTGGTTTCATAATTTTCAACACTATACCTAAATTAAAATATTTATAAAAAGAATTAATTGAAAATAAATTTCCAAAAAAACATCTCCATGCACTTTTTTATCACTCTATCATGATAACACATTCCTATTCACCTTTTCACTGTTGCCTAGGTTTCTCATTGTTTGCACCATTAGTCCTGTTAGTGACTAGCTAACTTGGATGGATGATTTATAACACTTGATTAATACAACATATCCAAAAGAATTCATAGACATGAAACATTATTCTCTACCTTATTCCTGCATCCATCTTCTTACTAAGTTTTATTAATTTTTTTACTTATATAGAAACTTCTTCAAAAACAAGCATGTGACTCATTAGTTTATCCCTCGTCTCTCTAACCAATACCACATGGAGTTACCAAAGAGATTTAAATATAATCTCAAATATTTTAATTGATCAATTCAATCCATCTTAAGTACTTTTGATCAACATCTTCAATATTGGGTCCTTATTAAGGTTCTAGGAAGGTTTAAACCTTTTTTCATTCTTAACGGTCATTCATAAAGCATAGCCCCTTAATAAAAAAATAATGCTTGGAATTTTGAGATATTACCCTTCCCCATATAACATGAACTAATTAGTTTCCCATGAAAATTTTTAAAGAGATAATGAGTATAGTAAAATTCTTCTTGGGTTGAAAATCCTTCATTCTATGCACTTGAGAGACCTAAATGCACTTTTTATACCTTGTCCTTCTAAATATGACCAAAAACTATATGAACACACTTTAAAAAACATAAATCACTTCTAAAAATTCTTACATAATATCAAATACTTTTAAATCTGGTCATGACCCCTCATTAGGCCATATTCTCTATTTTTACTTTCTAGTCCTTGACCTGCAAACCACATTAGGAATTTAAAATTATCTTCATGCCTCTTTACATGAAATACCCACCACAATCACATAAAAAATAAACACATTTCATTCTTAAATAGTGCCATAAATCCTTCACATGCCTTGATAATAGATCATGATACCTCATTAGGCTAGGCAGGATCTAAAAGTGGTATATTTACAACCTTGATCTGAAGGTCCTACCCATGTAGGCTCACCCTAAGAATCTTACGAGTGATCTAATTCCTCACATTCATGACAAAAAAAATCATAAATTTATTTATTCCTATTTTTACTCATCTCACTAATCCATTAAGTACATACCTTCTCACAAGGACTTTACATGTCATGATTAGTGTCATGACTAGGCTTCTTAAGCAATTAAAACTTGATAAATGACATTGAAACACTTATGAAAGTATATAAACTTTAATTACATGATAAAATAATTGGAAATAACTTCTCATAAGCTTGTTCTTACTTGCTTTATCAAAATTCACTATGCACACCTTCTCTCAAGGTCTAGACTAGGCTTCTCAAGACACCTTGTACTCAAGAACTAGTACAAAACATGCTTACCTCAATGATATCAAACAAGAACACTCTTCAGAAATCATTCTCATAACACGAAAATAATTTTTTTCTGATCAACATTCTCTCATGGCCTCATGTAAACCTAGAGCCTCATAACCATGCTTTAATGCTCACTTGACCATCATACCCCTTTATGACAACACTGACAAATTCAAGCTGACCTAAAGATTAGCATCAAAAAACAAAAGGGACATTAATTGCCTTCAAATTATATCTTTCCCAATGTCTTCCTTATCACATCAATGACATAAACCTTGACATCAATGGCAACACTTATCAATAGGAACATCACCTCTAATAATGTTATCTAGCCAAATAATCATACTCATCTCTATATTTAGAGCCCTATGACAACCAGAATATATGTGAGAATGTTTAATATTACTAATAATTTCATGTCTGGCAACTTGTAATCTTCTCACCTCCAATAAGAAAATATAAAATATGATACACATACTCTAATGTGATTATCATCTCCCTTGTGAGGAGACATAAAGTTCATGTATCATGGTTCTACCTCTTGGATAGGGATATGAAGATGTGGATGTCATAGGGAATATGTACTAATCAAGCCACATGACCCAAAATTCCCTGATCTATAATGTCCTAGTCAATATCATCTAGACCTAGCTCTACCACAATATAAAAATGCCTATTGTGCAAAAACTCTAAAATATATATATCTTTATTTAACTAAAAACATAACAATAAATACTCATTAACAATTACATTTTGGTTCAAAAACATAGAGGTTACCATTAAATATTTATAAAATAAAAATTCCATAGTGTTATACATTAACATTGATATAGGACAAAAATTTTAGACATTACCATCAACACAAGATGGTAATGTCAAAGGCTTGCATATGAACTCAGACACTAGCTTCAAACTACCGATGCAAGTATCTTGAACATCAATGTAAGTATCCTTATATCCATGTAAAAACCAAAACACTTTTTCAAAATGAAAAAAAATAAAAATTAAAAGTTACTAATAAATTAAGAACTAAACACTTACCAATTCATTAAAATCATGGATGTCTAGGGATACATCAAATCACATTGTTTTAGGGGCTCTACCATGCAACATTGTTCTTTTCTACTCAGATCTCAAATTTTTAAAAAGTTCAAAGTGTAAATGATTTATAATTTATATTAAAATTACCTAATATACACCTTCTTCAAGAACTTCAAATACACATATATTGAGCACCATTTGTCCAAATTAAAAATTATGAGTTGTGTTAGGATCTAGGAAATGAACCCTTTCATATTTTAAAAATTTCAAATATTTTAAATAATTAATACAAATTTTCCACTTTAATTTTTTATACATAACTATTACTATAGATCCCAAAACTATCACCCAAATAACATTACATTCTTTGCTACCATGACTACTAGAATAAAAAATTGGTTACTATATGCATGAGATTGTCACTTTTTCCTTTCATGATGAGGTCAATCACAAGTACTATTTACCTCCTAAAAAATGGAGAAATATCATATACACATAGATTCCACATATTCATAGTTTTATATTCAATGAGGGCATGTTATATAGGCATGAATTCCACATATATTCATAGTTTTAGATTCAGTGGGGGCATGCCATATAGACATGGCTTCCACATTTTTCATAGTTTAAGGTTCAGTGGGGACATGTCATAGAGGCATGTCTGCTAGATATATTTAGAGTTTCAAATTTAATGGGGACATGTTTTATAAACATGTATTCCATATTTATGACATACCAAAACTCATTAGGCCTCTTTCAAAATAAATGATTGAGATACATATTTTGCTTATCTCTATATACATAGGTATCACCATTATACACATATTACTTTATTCACACTAGACATGACATGGGGCATGAGCAAGGGTTCACTCTTTATATTTACTCAAACACTTATTTATCTTCCATATTTGCAAGATTATTATGTATTGGTATTGTACCACAAACTTTTATGCACTAATAACTAGGTCATACTATTATGGACTATTATTTAGCCTTACCCATATGTAGTGATTGGATATGTTTGGTTAGATTGGAGTGATTAAACCATATAATCTCACTACATTTTTAGGTGAGCTTGATTACACACACACACACACACACACACACACACACACACACACACACACACACACACACACACACACACACACACACACACATTTTACACTTGAGTGTGCTAGTTTGGAAAAGATAATTTCAAAGGATAAAGCACCACTCTACCTATTCTAGGCTATGGGAATGATCCCAAATCTCCCCATTCTAGATAAAACACAACCAGGGTGAAACATTTTTACCACTTGTAATTTAATTCATCTTCATATCAATAATATGGAAGTGGTTTCAAATTCATTTCTCAAGTCTTCAATGCTCCAGAACTACTAGTATGCACCATATACGTAGGTGTATTCTATCCATACTATTTCTTTATGTTATTTTCTATTATTGATCATATATAGATATATGAATTGATTACTTTATGATGTAATATTTAATTATAGGTAATAGTCAAATAGAATTCAATAAAATACAAGGTGTGTTATATGCACTAGGGTGTCTATTTTCCTTTCCTTTAAACTACTAATTTTGATTTCATGCATTACTAGATTGGGGGGATGTAAATACCCATATTTAGTATAAGAATAGTTCATAGCATTTTGTTAAATTTTTTATATGTGTATAAATCTTGACCAAGAATTATATAACTAGTATCATGATATTATATGGACCTCTTTGGTTCCACTCTATTTTACTTGATTTTACCTACCCTTTGGGCTTGTATGTTGTTACAAAACCTTTTATCCACTATGCCCCAACGATCCCTATTTGTTATTATGTAATTTATGTGTTTTTTATCCCCTAGACGCCTATGTCTATGTTGGACACTTACATCAACATAAGTGTGCAACCAAAATGTAAGTGTCTAGACCTATCCTTTTATCCTTTTCTATATCTTTCACTATTGTGACCATTTGTTACTCCCTTTTATTCATTCTATTATTTTCTATTTATGCACCACTAGGTATTAATTTTAAATCAAGAGATCCCTATATATACAAAGATTATAGTCTGATTACACCACTTGTAAAATTTATAAAGAAAGCTCTAATTAGTAAATATCTTATATTACTAGCTATCAACTTTCACTATCGTACTAAATTAAATATATGAAGGAATCAAAATATCACCATATTCATGATTTATTTATACCAAGGGTTACTTAGGCAAAAAGATCATATATTTGCAAAATTGCAATTACACACACATAAATATGATGGAAACTACATACAAGTCTGAGGCATTATTTTGAGTATTATATATACATACAACACTTAGAAAAAGCCATGGTTGATATGATTAGCTTTAATCTTGAACTAATCCATTTTTACAAAGTTTTAGGAGGTCCAAGGTAAAGGAACTAGGGTTTTGCTCATTGAATGAATCTCACACGTAGGCAAATGTAATTTGAGGCACAAGATAGTTATACAAGTGACAAGGTAGGCTTAGTATTAATCTAGATCCATTGCTATGTGTATATTATACTAGACACCTATTCAAATGAAAACACCTATGTCAATGAAATGATCCCTATTCGATGCAAGAATTTCATGGATAAAAATATTCAAAGACAAAATGAACAAGGCCTAAACTTATAATGTATCCCTATGACAAATCTTGATCACTGTCAACCTTAGAATATAATATCAAATAATATCTTATTTATTTTATCCCTTGGATACTTTGTACTTGTATTTGTTTTACATGTGTGAATGGGTAAACTATCTTAGCTCTACTATATATTATTGAATTTTTAATATTATATCATTGCATTCAAATAGATTTTATTATTTAAGTATTTATATTATAGACTCATAAATCATAAAAAGAATAATTACCTCAAAAAAATAACCAAAATACAAATAACCCACCATAAAATATAAATTTCAACCTTCAAAGAACCAACAGGGAATTGAATATGAGTCCATAAAATGGATGCATGCCTAGTCTAATTGACAACACAAATCAAAACCATAAAAATAGTACCTCAAACTTAGTGAATCTAACTAATTTAGCATTTCATACATGATTTAGGTTGTAAAACATGAGTAATCATGTTGAAACTATGTTAAATTCATCCTAACATCAACCATCTTACATAAGGAGATGGACAAACCTTAAATAATATTTTTACTTGATAACAACACAAACTAATGTGGAGGAAACCCTATTACAACCCTAGTCTTGGAGACTTACGAGTTACCATTCAAGAGAAATAATGAGCCTTGAGACAATATAGATGATTTCTATGCATTTAAACAATTTGAAAGGGGAAACAACTACTAGATAAGGAGTAAGCTTCAAATTATGTTGACTACCTCTAATCCTTTGAACAACACTCAAGTTACTCCTAATGAGAACTCGATCAACAATACTTTTTTTCTTAAAGTATTTAACACATATTATTAACCCAATAATAATTCTACACCCTCGTAAACTGACAAACTAGTGGAACAAAACAAACATGGACATATCATTGTATATGACCTAAATAAAACTAAAGCCACTATAACAATGTTTGATTTACTCTATATTTCTAACCATAAAGATATATTACTAAAATAATTATATACTCCTAAAGAAAAGGAAGATAATAGGATAGTTAACCCTCACATTGCAATTTACAAATAAAATACTATAACTCCTCCTTTATTGCTAATAATCCACATTTTCAATAAAAAAATCATACAATTATTTGGTGGATTTTTTTGGTTTTGATAATGGGATGCCTTATGTAGTTTTATAGTAGTTGGGTTTGACGCTTGTAAATTTAAATAGAAAGGTTATTCAGTTAAAAAAGTTAGAGGTTAAAGTTTTTAATGAGTTAAATGGCATCCACATATAGTTGGCCTCTAATCCTAGAGTGAAATACTTTATTAATATTCATGTAATCGATATAGTTGATGTTTATGGTCTACTTCAGAGTAGAGATTGGTATATAACACTAAAAAGATACATGGAAACCAACTTATCCTACATGTCTAAGTCCTATGTTGAGGTATACATAATAAAATTATAATTGAGTGTGCCCTTAAAATGACTCACATGATCATAGAATAGAGTGGAATAAACTTAATATAGTATGAAGAGTCTAAACTCAGGGTTTATGTACTTGAGAAAGACATAGAAGATTTTAATAAATTCTCTATTAATATGTTTTCTATGTAAAAAAAAAAAAATTTGAGGGGTTAGATTAACTATATGAGGAGGATATACTTTGTGCACCTTAGATACCTTCATTCCATAATGCTTCCATAGCATATGACAGTGTGAAATAGGTTGGTCCAAGTAAGAATAAATGATTTATAATCTCTTTAGATAGTAAAATAACCATTCTAAACATCCCTATACCTACTTTTGCCACTACATACTTGACCTGAAGGTCCTTATTAACTAAAAATAAAAATTTATGCCACTTTACATTGAGAAAATTATTGAATAAATCAATCTTACAATAACACCTCCTCATCAAAATATAATATACACAGTTGAAAATAACTTATGGATTCTAAATTTTGATGAATTTAAGATAAAGTCTAGTGATAGTATATATCTCATCAATCCATGAGGGAAATCACACTTATCTACGTTTTCCATGTAATTTGATTTCATGAATAATTTAGTTGAATATGAGGCACTAGTGCATGGTATCAAATTTGAATTGATGAAAAAAGTCCAGAATATCAAGGTGCTTGACCACTCAAAATTGGTTATCAAGTAGGTAAGAATCCAATAATATTTTAATGATAAGTGTTTATCTAGATACCGTATCTAAGTGTGGAACTAATTAGAATATTTGTATGCATTCAAAATTCATACATTACCATATAGAATAAACTATACAGTGGATGCATTGGAAATAGTTTTAAGTGTTATGGAACCTATAGTTGACTCCAAGTTGAGAAGGTTCTTTATGGAATTAGTTTACACTCCTTACATTCCTGATAATATAAAAAAATTATAGGTATTAAATTATTATTAGAACATCATAAAATTCATCACAAACATGTGTATGTTAAAGTTGTTAGTGACCAAAATTGCACTAAAGCAATTGGGCCCTTGTCAAGTGAAAATGACTATGTCCTTATCCCAAGTGTTGTCTTCCAATGTTCATGTCAATAGTCAAGTTCATATTAAAATTAGCTAAGTATTAATATAGTATTTACTTGGTGAATGTGTATTTCCCCTAGAATTTTTCAATATTTATTTATGAACAAAATATCTGACAGAAATAGGTCTTCAGGTTTTCTGTCTCAGACAAAAAGTCTAAAGACTTATTTCCATCAAATATTTTATCCACTACAAAAAATTTGAAGGAATTCAATGTCTTGGCCAAGTCCCACTTGAATCAAGCTAAGTGTTTCATAAAAATATTAAGAGTCATTTATTTTGGACATTTTATTTGTGTCAAAAATACTGAAGGGCACTTCCCCTTCAGGCATTTTGACATGGGAAAAATGTCTAAAAGAATTACATATTGTCATTAAAATTAACTAAAGAAATTATATTATTTTAGGCAAAATTCTTATTTATTTTAGAGATTTTATCCATGGAAAAAATTCTAAAGGGCACTTGCCCTTCAATATTTTTTCCCATGTAAAAATCCCAAAAGAAATGCAAAGTTTAATTCCTTCAAAAAAATTGTCAAGTCCAATTCCTTCAGTAAAATTGTCAAGTCTATTTTCTTCAGGAAAAGTGTAAAATTCCTTTATTTTGGTAAGAGTGTAAAGGATGAATTCTTTTAGGCATATTTCCCATGAAATAAATCTAAAATAATTTCATTATGTTTGGAAAAGGTCAAGTCCTTATTTGTTTCAGACCTTTTGTCCATGGTAGAAAATCTAAAGGGTGCTTATCCTTTGGGCATTTTACCCACACAAAAGGCTCAACAAAATTCCTTTATTTTTTTGAAATTGTTAATTCCAAAAGGATTATTTATTTAAAACATTTTATCCATGGAAAAAAAATTTAAGGGCACTTTTTCTTCAAGCATTTTTATTGCACAAAAATCTTGACAAAAAGTCCTCTCTTTGACAAAAGTATAATCTCAATTCTTGCCAAAAAAATGCCAAAGTAAATTTTCTTTAGGAATCTATTTTAGATAAAATGTATAAAATGATTTTTCCAAAAAATATAGGGCCCAAGAGAAGAAGTAGCAAAGACAAAAGCCCACAAAAATTGTCACAAGATAATTCTGCCAAAGATAGAAAAGTTGAAGACCAAAGGGTTGATAAAATAAGGAATGTCAAAGACATATGGCCCAATGTGTAATGTCTAGAACAAAATCCCTAGAGAAGGAATTCCAATAATAAAATTCATGAATAAATTTTCCCAAAATCTAAGTATGACAATTTTTTACACATTTTTTGTAATAGGTGTATGGATGTCAATCTTAAGCCATGATAACTAGTCATTGGGATTCAAATGTTCTAGGACAATTTCACAAGCATCAAATTTAACCCTAAGAAGTATCCATTTTTTTTCAAATGGAATAATGAGGTGCCTCCACATGGTGTGATGGTTCTCAACGTAATAGATATTACTCACAAGGTACACAGGGAGCCCATAGAGTTGCTAAGTGGCACATCTTTAGGGCTAAGTATAGATAATGTCTAATGACACTCCATCTCACAAATTGTAATCTAATGATGCAAGTTTAATTAGGTAAAAATTTATAATGGTGTGAGGGCATAGTTTAAAATTTAATACATAGTTATAGGCTAAATATTGAGTACATTCCTAAAGATCAATGGCATATGTTCAAGTGTTCATAATCTAATCCATGGTGCATATTAAGTTGACACTTTTTAGTGAAGCCCAAAATGAATGAAAAAATACCAATTGGAAAGAGAAAATTATTCCAATAGGGATAATAGATTAGGATGCATAGAAATCATGGGGATACCAAGTGGTATGACCTTGGGGTAAAATATAACTAACAACCAATAGCACTTGATCAAGATCAAGATCGATGGTCCATGTCAATTTGTGCATATAGATACAATGGATTGAACCAAGATGGATTTTTAAAAGGGTCTAAGTTGAATGTGTTAGTGACATGTGTCATGACTACAATGATCCAAACATTGATCTATGGTTTGTGTTTACTCATATGAGTAGATCTAATAATGCAAGATGATCATGGACATTTTAATGAAGTTTAAATATATATGGAGACAAGTGGTGTTGAAGCCATTATAAATCAAGGATATCAGTGAAATAAGTGACATGGAAATACTTATTTGGAATACATGTCATATATATAATAGGACCATGTGTAAGCTAGTTGGTAGAACTTTCACCATTGACAGCTAGTTGACATGGTAAATTTGTGAAAGGGACCAAGATTAACCTGGGTAAATCAAAATTTGAAACTAATTAATTTTTACATGTAAAAATATGGAGGAATACCTTAAAGGCTAGATGTTCAAAATCAAAAATGCAAAAAATGCAAAATGTGAAAGGCATGTTGGAGCCAAAAAGTAAAAATTTAAAAGTGACCTAAGTCATTTGAATTATTTCATTATCATGTTTGTTCTTCCATGAGAAAGAAGCTATAGGCTTGAAAATACAAGGAGGACCACTTCAGAGAAGATCATTTAGAGGGCCATGGATCTAAAGTATTCCCAAGAAATCATCAAAAATAGGTTGTTCCATGGCATGCATGAGAGGGAGGATATTTGTCCAAGATTTTCTTGCTATGTAAGTAAGAGGTCCAGGGCATTTTGAGGTAGTTCCACACAAAGATAAAGTTTTTTTTCCCTCCAGCTCAAATATTATCCATCTAGCTCATTTGATAGTATTTCTAGCGAAGAGATCAAAGAGTTTATTTCATATCTTCATCATTCCCTATAGAGGCAGTTAGAACATTTATTTTCCTTGCAAATGGATGAAGATTTTAGGCATGGAAAAGGAATATGTTCTATCTAGAAGCATCTTGTCAAACTTGAAAGTTTGCTTTACAATTTTCAAAGTTGCAAACCATAGTTCTAGATTTTAAAATGTATAAATAGAAAGTTTGTCTTTTATTTCAAGTTGTTGTTGGCTATTGGTTGTTATTGGTTGTTTTATTAGGCATCTATTTTATTGAAGTTTAGGTTATATAGATGTTTTTTTGGGATCAATTATTGTGTGTATATTTTATCTCCCTTATTAAGGTGGTTGCAGATGTATAACCATTAGTAAGCTTTGAGAGCATGTTTATGTTTCCCTTGTAAAAAGAGCAATCTCACCATGCTTGTCCCCATGGTAGTATTTTGAAGTGTTGATGCTTGTCATATTTATTTTCAAGTTAATGAAAATGCTTGTGGTTATTTATTATTTCCTATAGATGAAGTGCATCAACATGTTTTATAAGAACTATTGATTAGAGATTTGGGTTTGTGTTCACTATTGGTTGTCATTTTTATCATAGATTTAAAATATAAATTTTTTCTACATTACTTCAAGATAGGTTATTAAATAACTTATTAGGGCACCCTAGGTTTATGGATTAAATAGGGAAAATAATTTGAAAGATTAGTTTTAGTGTATGTCTAGTCTCTCAAGGATCATTTGGTATTTTCCATTATCTTAAATTTGTAGTTTTTTTTGAATTTTTGCTAAGGAATATTATCATGATATACTACTAGATACCCTATTGTTTGGAAACCAGCAGCATGCCACCCTCCTTATTTTTAATCATCTAACTTATACTACCCTATCTTACCCTATAAATAATACAACCTTTGCATATTATAAGTGTTATTTTCATTGAAAATGCATAAGATCTTGTATATTTGAAAAAGTGTTTACAATTTGTGCTTTAAATCCTAGTATTATAATCTTTTATTTAGCCACTTTATTATTAAAGATTCTTTAGAATGAATATTACAGTCACAATTTCATGTCTTTAGTAGCTTTTGCATGATCTAGACAATTTTTATTATTCCATGTGACAACCCTTTCTAGGTAGAGTGAGTAAGTTTGGTTGTGTTCTGGTCATACCTATGCCTTTGTGCCAATAATCCCCATGGAGGTTGAATTATAGAATCTCTCCATGTGATAAAAATACCCCATAGGTCCTCTTGCCTTGGTTTAAGTAGAGCTAAAAGTAGCATGGAGATGACCATACCCTTTGTAGGTGCCTCTTAGTCATTTTTGATAATCATTCTAATCTTGATGATAAACCCTTTCCTAGATACAATAATATACTAGTAGGTTTTCCATCATTGCTTGTCATTTTCTTTCAAGTGTGCAAGGCAAAATATACAAGGTATAAAAATAGGAATCAACAATCTTACTAGAATTTTTATCAAGGATTAAATTAAATTCTAGGTCACTTATGTTACCATGGACTCTTGTAAAGATATGTGAGCAATTTTTTTGAAAAGTTTTCTACCTATTTTCATTCATCAGACTATCTTGGCCATCAATGTTGTAGCACTCCACTGGAGACATGCTAGGAAGTTTTAAGGCTTGAAAATTTGACTCATGGTGAGTTTATTATAAATACCAATTAACATTTCATGTTGAAAGGTGTTCTTTCCCTTTTGAACATTATTCTAAAAAAATTAGTGTCTTTGTTTTCTATTTCATTAAGCTTTAGGAAGTTTAATTTCAGCATGTATCACGGTCAGTTTGTTAATTGTTATATTCTATAAGTTTGATTCTAGTGGTGACTTTGACTTTATTTTTTAGTTTTAAGGAAGATTGGTGCCTATTATTAATGTTATTATAACTTTTAATTTTGATTTTATTCTTATTTGCAAAGATAGAAGGACTAAGATCATGTTTCAAAGGTGACTCATCTAAGAAACTTGTTCCACCCTTAAGTATTCCTCAAAGAAGAAGGGGACAAGTCTAGAGTCCTATTGAAAGGAAATTTTCATATTCTAAAGACTATAAATATCCTAATAATATTGAAATATTTGTTGACCCCCCCACTATTAAGGACTATCATAGCTCTTAAATTGATTCTAAAACATAGTCTCATTTATTTTCTAGCTCCTTAACTAGTTGAATCCCCTTCCAAGTCTGATCCACCAAGTCCACCTCAATCACCCCTTTGTTCTTGAACCTCAAATTGAACCAATCATGAGGCATCAAGACCAAGATGATAATGCATGACCTGCATTTTATGTTCCCAAATTCAAGCTTATCAATTTTGATGAAATAGAAGGATATCCTAATGAACTCCTAAATGAAGTTTAGAAATGCCTCCCAAAATTATAAGGGAATAATATAATGAGTAGTGATTAGAATTTGAAGGAATTTAAAAATATCATTGAATATTATGAGGTTGAGTATGAGGATGTGTGTATTAATTTGTTTGTGCACATGCTGGAGGAAGACACTCATAAATGGTTTAATTTCCTTCCTGCTAGATGCATTGATTCATGGAAAGAGATGCAAATTTGTTTTTAGAATTTAGTATGGTGATAGGATTGATCCAAGGTTTCTCCTAGTTAAATTCAAAAATTTCAAAAAGAATCCTAATGAGTGTGTATAGGACTTCAATACCTAGTTTAACAAGACTATGATGTGACTACCCAAAAACATCAAGCCTAGTGATACAACATGCTTGATAAAGTATTGTGATGCCTTTGTAATAAGGTTGCATACTAATTGAGGGACAAGGCTCCCACAAACATATGGTTGGCATTCAATATGGCCATCCAAATTGAGAATAATAGCAAGGATATGATAAAACCCATGAACAAGTGGATTGACGTGAAGATGGTCAATCTTGAAAATACATAGTCTACAAAGACAACCAACCTTGAGAAAACTATTAAAACTTTGGCCTCTATTGTCAAATAAATGTCATACAAGTTGGCTAGAGATGAAAAGGGGATCCCTCATGTGTCAACTATTCAAGAGAGGGATCCAAATCTAAATTAATCATAATGAAGGCCTACTTTCCACCATCGAGATAATGATAGAGGGAAGAGGCTTACATGTGAATAAATAATAGATAAAAACTAGAATAGAGGGTTTAGAAATGAGGTGCCTAATCCTTTAAATACCAAGGTAAATGTTGTGAATTTTAATTTATACATTGATTAGTGTGACAAGTGTTTCGTTCCACACCCTCTATATGATACTACTGAGAAAGTTGATGAGGATTCAGATGAACCATAATATGTATCATCCAAATATGATATTTTTATGTTTGATTATCAAAGTACTCAAAGTAAATGGCCTACCTCCACAAAATTGTTGAATGATACTAAAGATGATTATTTTTAGAGCACAGTCAAAATAAAGAGTGTCCCACCTTTTCAATTTTATTATGATGTTAATATGGCCCAATCATATTAATTACCCATTCATGATTTTGATCTCTTATGCTCTACGATGATTAAAAATATCCTGCGGGAATTCCATCAGTTGAGGACAAAAAAATATTAATTAATGTAGTAGCTAACCAAAATAAGGAATACACCTTGAGAAGTATGCAAGTAGGTTCTTTTCCTCAAGACACTACCCCTGCAAATCCAAAGGCATGGAATGTAAGCAAGGAAGAAAAGAAAGATACAACAATCCAAAAATATTCCAAGATACCACCCATGACCCAAGCAATTAACCCTAGAGTTTTTCATATTAAGATCAATAAAATGCCCATATTATTTAGTATCCATAAGGGTGCTAATGACTTTAAAGAAAATCCACCTTTAAAAGTTATTTTTAAAGATTCAAATCCACCCTATCCTACTCCACATTAGACCTTGAGTGATTGTATTCCAATTGAAGGTATTATTACCATTATACCAAATATGCATCTTCCTCAGTATAGAGTGTGTGATATGGCCCAAGTGTTGAGTCAAATAAAAATCACTGTGCCACTTGTTAAACTATTATGAATAGTTGAACATAGGAAGAGCGGCTTTGAATATTTAGAATTTGGTAAAAGGTCAACTATGAATGAAATTGAGTTACCCCAAGCACCCCTAAAAGAATATGAAGAATCAAAAAGAGGTTATTCAACCCACTTAAAATTTATATTTGGGCACTACAATTGTAGAAAATTAGTTGAATATGGATCCATTTTATATAACCCTAATGATCAATGGTCTGATCGATCATAACTGCATGTTTGATTCTAGTGCTTCTTATAATGTGATGACCTTGGGTGTGCTCAATGAGATTAGAGTGAAGATTACATTAACCTTTGGTAAGTGTTATGTCATGAACTCATGAGAGGTTTTATTTGTTGGAAATTCAAGGGGTTTGTGGTATAGTTGGCAATACATCCAGGAAAGAATTTAAATATGGATGTGATAGTTGTATATTGCCCGCCTATATGGGGGATGTTGCTATCACATAAATGGGTTATTAGCATGGGTGAAAGTGTGAAGATGGACCTTTCCTATGCTATCATTCCTTTTAAGGGTAAGATTTTTAGACTTTATAGAGAGCCAAAGATGATACATATGATTGAAGATCAAAAATATGCTCTCAATGAAGTGTTGTACATGGATGTTGAATTAGGAAAATTTATTGGAAATGTTGATAATAGTGAATAGCATGTTATTTTTGATGTTGAAATTGACAAAGAAAATGTAGTTTGGAAGATGTGTTTTGATAGGGCCTTTTCCAATCTTGGAAATGGAGTTGGGGTTGCCATTTATGCTCCCAATGGTAAATGTTTTATGTTTTTCTTTCAACTATCCTTTAGGTGCATGAATAATACTACTAAGTATGAGGCATTCTTATTTGGTTTAAAGATTGACCATGAATATGGAATTATATGTTTGATTGTCAAGGACATTTCAAGCTAGTGGTAAAGCAAGGTTGCATTGATTTTGCCATAAAAATAAGAGGTTGAAACAATATCACAATGCTTTTTGGGATTTTCTTGAATTCTTTGATGCATTCAACATTTGTTATCATGACAATAGTTATACCAAGAAGCTGATAGACTTACAAGGCTAGGCACTTAGTTTAATAGTGAAAACATGATCCCTCATTATCAATACCAAGTGGAGGTGCTTGTTCGGCCTTCAATCCCAAAAAATGTTCATCATTGGTAGGTCTTTGATGATGATGAGTAGATTAAGAGGTTTATAAATTATTAAGCTAAATTTCATGAACAACTCATAGACATAAAATCCATTATTCAATTTTTTGATAGGAAAGAAACTTTATTTGGGAAGGAAATAATTCAGTTGAAGACAAACATGATCCCAAGGAGATTGGAGAGTTTAGAGGCATCTATTGTTGGAGATGATAGAATCAAGTTGAGAGACTCATTCATTTTAAAATGTGTGATTGATTTTAACTTGGGTTATCATGAGAATATAAGAAAGGTGTGGTTGGGTACTCACCTAAGTGTAGCTAAGAAAAAAACGTACATGCAGTTGCTAAGGAGGTACCAAGATTGATTAACATGGTCTTATTTTGAGTTGAAAGTGTATAAGGCAGACTTGTTTTAGAATTTCATCCCATTGTAGCCTAATAAAAAGACTTTCAGGTAGAAATAAATACCTATTAACCCCATCTTGGCCACCAAGATGGGGGATGAATTAAAGAAGCTAATGGATGGTGGTATCATTCAACCTATCAGGTACTCAACATGGGTTGTAAATTTAGTCCTTCTAAGAAATAAAAATGGTGACATCTACTTGTGTGTGGATTTTAGGAATTTAAATAAGGTTTTTTTAAAAATATAACTATCCCCTACCTAATATGGAGAACCTAGTGCAAATTTTCATTGGATCAAAAATGTTATCTACTTTAGATGGCTTCTTAGGGTAACACTAGGTTATGGTGAAAGAATCTGAGAGATTCAAGATTGCATTCATAATACCTTAGGGCATGTATGTATATATGAGTATGAATTATAGGTTGTTGAATGTTGGTGTGATATTCTAGTAGGCTATTGACATTGATTTTATAGGGATAATAAATTAGTTCACTATTGTGCATCAAGATGCCATTATTATATACTCCAAGAATAGAGAAGAGAATTGGGATAATTTGGAAAATGTGTTGATTAGATTCAAGGATTTTATCATTTCACTTAATCCAAAGAGGTGCCACTTTAGAGTATAAACTAACAAGTTGTTAGGACATAAAGTTTCCAAATATGGTGTCATGATTTATTCTTAAAGGTTCAAAGCCATTGACAAAGTGCCTATCCCATAATTCAAGAAAGGAATTTAGTCTTTTTTTGGACAAATTAACTTTATAAGGAGGTTTGTGTCCAATTTTATAGAGATCACTATGCCTATTAATTTCATATTGAATAAGGACTAGACCATCAAATGGGAGAAGTCTATGCAAGCATTTAGTGACATCAAAGGAGCTTTAAATTTTGTTCCTATCTTGGCTAGCCCTAATTACACAAAGTCATTCTAGATATTCTCTTTTGTATCATACAAAATTATTATTTTTGTTCAATTGAAAAATAATGAGGATGATTATGAGCAACCCATATATTTATTTATCAAAATTATGCAAGGTCATAAATTGAACTACACCATCATGGAAAAACAAGCTTTCATTCTTTTGAAGGCTGTGAAAATGTCTAACCCTTATATTCTAAGTTCAAATATTATTTACTATGTCTCACACACCATGGTGAGTGAAATTTTAACTCAGATTGAAGTATCTAATAAGAGGTACAAGTGGGTCAACAAGTTACAAGAGTATGACATGGATATCTAGACTACCAAGTTAGTAAGGGGGATGGGTCTAGCCAAGCTTATGGATAAGACCAATTTTCAAGTTGTTGAGGTAAACACAATTATTTTTAATGGTGATGTTTATTTGATTCAATTTAACATATATCCATGGTATAGATATATTGTTTACTACTTTCAGAATCTAAGTTTTCCCCCTAACTTGGACAAGATTCAAATAAGAACTTCAAACTTGTCTCCCAAAAATACCTCTTGATTGAAAATGGACTAGCATGGAAGAATTAAAATGGTGTTCTCCCAAGATGTGTGTTAGAATAAAAAAATATTGACATGATTAAAGAATTCCATAATGGAGTATGTGGTGTCTATTTTTCACCTTAATTTATAGCTCATTAAATTTTGAGAGCTAGTTATCGATGGCCATCATTGTTCAAATATTCAAGAAGTGTATGAAATGTTAGTGCTTTGTTTGGAGGATGAAATATTTAGGTTCTCTTTCTTTGTAACCTATGAAAATTAAAGGCCCATTTAGATAATGGGGAATGGATATAATTGGATAAATTATTTATTCATCAAGTGCTGGACATAGATGGATAATAGTTACAACTAAATACTTCATAAAATGGGTTGGAGTAATCCCTAAAAAAAGCAACACACTAGGTAGTTATGCATTTTTTAAAAATTAGATTATTTGCAAATTTACCATGCCTATGATAATAATTGTTGATAATGGCATGAGCTTCAAATCTAAACTTTTAGTGGCATTTTAAAAATATTGAGATTTAATTGACCTATGCTTCCAACTACAACCCTTAAGGGAATGGGTAAGAAGAATCCAGTAATAAGAACTTACTCAAGATCATCAAATGAACATTGGAAACAAATAAGAATAAGTGGGGTAAACAACTGAAGTTTACTTTGTGGGATGAAAGGGTCATGCCCAAGAGAGCTATAGCTAAAAGCTCTTTTGAACTTATTTATGGAGCTCAATCAGTTTTTCCTACGAATTTTTAGTTGCCCACCTATCATCTCATGCAACAACTAGGGGATGATGAGCATATTGACCACTATGAAAGTAGGATGAACCAAATTATTTATATTTATGAAATTAAAAGACAAGATCATGAAAGACACCACAAGTTCAAAGAAAAGTAGAAGAAAATATTTGATAAGAAAGTCACTCCAATAACCTTCCAAGTAGGTGATCTGGTTCTTTGGGATAACAGACATGATGAGAAAGGAAAAAATGGAAAATTTGATGCCTTTTGGATGGGTCTCTATTCCATTGATTACTATATTGGGGAGCATACTTTCTTCTTGAGAGATCTAGATGGTGAAATACTAGAGCTTCTAGTTAATGGTAGACATTTAAAACACTTCATTGATTAAGTCCTTAACATGTGTACCATATTGTATAGTATTTTATTACCTTCTCCTTATGTTATTTTTTTCCCTCTACTTTGGGCCTTATTTTTATAGTTTCCCTTTATGTTTTTTTGTGTCTTCATTTCTAGATCCTCTTGATTTATTTTTTTAAGTATACCCTATTTTATAGAGCCTTCATGGATGTTTGATGAAAGTTTTTACATCTTGACTCTATGACCCAATTGATTAGCACCTAGCCTTATATTTTGGGGTTCTTTTCACACCTATAGGAGGTATGCATCCTTGGGTGAGAGCTAGTGTTAGTGCCCAAATTTACACTGAAGTAATTGGGCCCTTGGTACTATGTCATTATCCTAAGTTTTATCTAGAAAAGTTCATATTAAAGGTCAAGTTCATATGAAAATTAGATAAGTCTTCATCTAGTCTTTTCTTGTTGAATGTGTCTTTCCCTTTGACTTTTTTGGGCTTTTTACATGAACACAATGTCTGAAAAAAATAGGTATTCATAATTTTTATCTTAGACAAAAAGTTTGAAGACTCATTTCCATCAGACATTTTGTCTTGGACAAAAAATTTAAAGGAATTCAATGTCTTGGCCAAGTTCCACTTGCATCGGGCTAAGTGTTTCACAAAAATCTAAAGGGTCATTTCTTTCAAATATTTTAGCCACAACAAAAAAATTTAAGGGCACTTGCCCTTCAAGAATTTTGCCATGGGAAAAATCTTTGAAAGAATTTCATATTATCAAGATAATTATTCAAAAAAAATCTATTGTTTTAGGCTAAAGTCTTATTTGGTTTGGACCTTTTGTTCATGGCAAAAAGTTTGAACAACATTTCCCCTTCGAGATTTTTTCTACGTAAAAATCCTGAAAGAAATACAAAGTCCAATTCTTTAGGAAAATTTTCCAAGTCTAATTCCTTGAAAAAAATTATCAAGTCTATTTTCTTTAGGAAAAGTGTAAAATTCCTTTCTTTTGGTGAGAGTTTAAAGGCCAAATTATTTTAGGCATCTTACACTCACAAAATTTTTGAAAGAATTACATTGTGTCAGGAAAAGGTCAAGTTATTATTTGTTTCAAACTTTTTATCCATGGTAAAAATTTCAAAGGGCACTTACCCTTTGGGAATTTACCCACACAAAAATCCTAAAAAACTTCCTTTGTTTCAGCAAAATTATCAAGTCTAAAAGGCTTATTTCTTTTTGACATTTTGTCCATGTAAAAAATTCTGAAGAGAACTTACCCTTCAAGAATTTTTCTAACACAAAAAGCTTGACAAAAGATCCTTTCTTTGGCAAAAGTGTAAGCTCAATTTTTATGGTAAAAATACCAAAGTCAATATATTGGGGGAAATTGTTTTAGACAAAATGTTTGAAACAATTCTCCTGACAAATAGAGGGCCTGAGAGAAGAAGTGTCAAAGATAAAATCCTACAACAATTATTATGGGATAATTATGTCAAAGATAGAGAAGTCAAAGATCAAAGGGCTAATGAAAGCATGAATGCTAAAGATAAATGGTCTAATCAGTAAGGTCTAGGAAAAGGCCTAGAGGAAGAATGATGATAAGCACAGTCTCAAAGAAATTTACTCGAGCTATAGGTATGACATTCTTGTGGATGGTTTTTGATAGGCACACAGACATCAATATTAAGGCACAAAAATTAATCATTGGGATTCAAATGTTCTAAGAGAGTTGTGAAAGCATCAAATTTAGCCCTGTGAAGTAGCCATTTGTTTTCAAATGGAAGCATGAGGTGCCATTATGCGATATGATAGCTCTTAAAGTAATAGAGACTATTTTTAAGGTACATAGGGAGCCTATGGGGTTACCAAGTGGCACATCCTTGGGGCCAAGTATAGGCAGTGTCTAATGATTCTCCATCTCTTGGATTTCAATTTGACAATGTGCATTTGATCAAGAAAATAGATCTAATGGTGTGAGGGCATAGTTAAAAATTTAATACATAGTTATAGGATAAATATTAATCATGTTCTTAGAGATTGACAATATGCATTTAAGTGTACACAATTTAATCCATGGTGTGTATTAAGTTCAAAATTTCTAGTGAAGTTCAGAATGAATGCAAGACTACCACTTAGTAAAATCATGTCATCCTAATAGGCCTGATAAAGTAGGATGCAAAACACCAATGGGATTATCAAGTGGCACAACCTTAGGGCCAAAGATAGATATCAGCTAATAGTACTTGATCTTATAGATCAAGATTGATGGTCTGCACCGATCCATGCACATAGATCCAATGAATTAAAACAAGATGTATTTTTTAAAGGGTCCAAGTTGAATGTGGTAGTGGCATCTATCATGATCGTAATGAGCTAGACATATATCTATGGTTTACATTTGCTTGGATGAGTGGATCCAATAGTACAAAATGAATGTGGACATTAAAATGAAGTTCAACCATGTATGGAGATAAGTTATCTTGAGGCTAGAATAAAAAAATAATATTGGTGAATTGAGTGACATGGAGATGACACTTTGGCATACATGTAATATAAATAATAGGACCCTATGTAAGTTAGCCGATAGAAATATCACCATTGACAAACAATTAACATGGAAATTTTGTGAAAGGGACCAAGATTTACCTAGGTAAATCAAAAGTTAAAACTATTGCATTTCTAAATTTAAAAATATAGAGGAATCCCTTAAAGGGCAAATGTGAAAAATAAAAATTACAAAAAATGTAAAATTCAAAAGGCAAGTTGGAGCTAAAAAGTTAAAAGTGACCCAAGTCTTTTGCATTATTTCTTTATTATGTTTGTTCCTCCATGAACAAGAATTTGTAGGTTTGAAAATCCAAGGTGGGATACTCTACATAATATCATTTATAGGGCCATGGATCTAAAATATTCCCAATAAATCATGGTAAAATTAGGTCTTCTATGGTGTGTAAGAGAGGGAGGTCAGTTGTAAAGAAGTTTTTGAGTTGTGCAAGAAAGTGGTCTAGGGAATTATCAGGTAGTTCCATACAAAGACAGTTTTTTTCCCTCCACCATGAATTTCCTCCATCCATCTCATTTAAAAATATTTCTAGCCAAGAGATTAAAGAGTTTTGTGCATATCTTCATCATTCCCTATTGAGACAGTTAGAACATTGATTTTTCTTGCAAATGGATGATGATTTCAGGCATGATAAGGGAATATTTTATAGTTAGAATTATTTTGGTAGACTTGAAAGTTTACTTTGCAATTTTTAAAGTTTTAGCCCATAGTTTCATATTTTAAAATGTATAAATAGAAGGCTTGTCTTCTATTTTAGGTTGTTGTTGGTTTTTGGTTGTTGGTTGTTGTTGGTCATTATCTTAGGAATCTATTTTCTCTAAGTCTAGGTTCTACAAATTTATTTAGGATCAATTATTTTCTATATATTTTGTCTCCCTTACTAAGGTGGTTGCAATTGTATAGCCATTATCAAGCTTTGAAATCATGTTTATGTCTCTCATGTCAAAAGAGCAATCTCACCATGATTTTCCCCATGGAAGCATTTTAATGTGTTGATGTTTGTAATATTTATTTTCAAGTTAGTGAAAATTCTTGTGGTTCTTTATTATTTCCTATATATGAAATGCATCGACATGTTTTTCAAATTTTTTTGATTGGATATTTAGGTTTGTTCTCACTACTAGTTGTCATTTTGATCATAGATTTAGATTATAAACTCTTTTTGCATTACATTTGGATAGGTTGTTAAATAAATTATTAGGGAACCCTAGGTTTATGGAATCAATAGGGAAAATCATTTGAAATATTAGTTTCAGTGTATGTCCTAGTATCTTAGGGATCATTATTATTTACCATTATCTTTTATCTAAAGTTTTTTTCTACATTTTTGCTAAGGAATATTGTCATGAAATATTTCTAGATACCCTATTGTTTGGAAACCACCAACACACCACCCTCCTTTTTAATCATCTAACGTGTCCTATGATATTATACCCTACAAATAATATACCACTTGCATATTATAAGTTTTATTTTCCTTTAAAACACATAAGATCTTACCTATTTTTTAATGTGTTTATATTTTGTGCCTTCAATCTTAGAATTGTAGTATTTTATTCAGCCCCTTTATTGTTGAATATTATTTAGAATGAATATTACATTCATAATTTAATCTATATTTAGTAACTTGTGCTTGATCTATATAATTTACTCATTCTGTGTGACAACCCTTCTCAAGTAGAGTGATCAAATTTGGTTGTGTTCTAGGCAGACCTACACCTTTATGTTAATAATCCCCATGGAGGTTGAATTGTAGAATCTCTCCATATGAACAAGCTAAACCATAGGTCCTCTCACCTTGGTTCAAGAAGAGCCAAAAGTAGCAGGGAGATGATCATACCCTTTGTAGGTGCCTCTCAGTCATTTTATAAATTTAGTCTAATCTTGATGCCAAGCCCTTCCCTAGATAGAATGATATACTAGTGGGTTTTCCATCATTGCTTGCCATTTTCTTTCAAGTGTACAAGGCTGAGTGTATGAGGTGTACAACTAAGAACCAATAAAAGTCTCATATTACTGATGAAGATGACATAGAAGAATTTGAATTGGATGAGTAAGGGGTGATTAATTTGAAAAACAATAGTATACCAAATGGCATGGTATAAATTTAAATATTATTTGATATATATTACTGAGGTGAAAAGAATAAAATAGTCCATGTTAAATGTATTCCTCACCATCATAGTATTCTAGGCACAATGTCGATGAATCCAAAAACATGATTCTAGTCAAAACATGTATTAATAACAGAGAACAAGAATTAGTATAGTTCATAAAATAATTTAACATAAAATAATTTAAGGATGTCATAGTGTGGATCTATGAGGACTTAAAAGTGTTGGACACATCCATTCTCATGCATACTATCCTTCTCACTATGGAAATAAAACCATTACATCAAAGGTAAAGGCCAATGAATCTATTGTTAAAGCCATTGATATTCAAGGAAGTACATATATTAATCTCAGCAAGGATAATCTTTCTTACCACTCACTCCATATGGAAGGCTAATCTAGTTCCAGTTCAAAACAAAAATTGAGAGATACAAATTTGTGTGGAATTTCATAACCTAGAAAAAGCTTCAAAGAAAGATAACTACCCATTGCCTTCACTAGATGAAGTTATATAGATAATGAATGACTCTCAAATGATGTCATTTATATATGGGTATTTAGGTTATAATTAGGAAATGATCAACTATGAAGATCAGATTAAGATAAAACTTACAACCAAGTTGGATACATTCACATATAAAAGTATATTAGTTGACCTGATCATTATGGGTTCCAGCTTATATCATGCCATGGATATTGAGTTTAAGTGTCTCATCATAAAATACATGATAATCTACATAGATGGCCTAACTATCTTTTTCAATAATCAAGGAGACCATGTGAAGGACTTGAGAGCAATATTACAAAGGTGCAGAGATCATAGAATCTCCCTGAACTCAAAGAAGTTTATATTTAGGGTCACAAAGGGTAAATTGCTAAGTCACATCATCTTTGAGTGAGTTATATCCTTAGAGCCTGAGAGTGGTTAATTTAATTTCTAAGTAGAATAAAAGAGTTGAAGTCATTATTTAGAAAAATCAAATTTTTAAGGAAGGTAATTTTGAGCTTCCCAAAGATAGTATGACCATTAAACATGTTAAATAATAATTTCAATATTGAGTGGACAACTGAAGCACAAGTGTATTTTTCTCAAATAAAGAAATTAATTTTATACACTCTAGTGTTTATCAGTATTGATTATATGCAACCCTTATACATATATTTGTTCACCTTAGCATACTCAAGTGTTGTTGTCTTAACACAGAAGAAATAATTTAGAGATGAGAGACCTATTTCATGCATGAGTTATCCACTCTACAATGTTTAAATAAGGTATTTAGATATTTAAAAATAATATTTTTCATTAAATAATGTAGTTAATAATTTTATACATAACATTATTCATAGAAGAGTGTTTATCACTGTGCTTGATCCAACCATGAAAGCTATGTCAATGCAAAATGAGTTAGGTTAATGAAGAGGTAAATGGATGAATATTCTCCAAGAATTTTACCTAGAACTCCAACCAATTAAAATTGTATGATGTCAAAGACTTAGTGAATCCATGCTAAAATAGACCCACATATCATTTGCCAATAATACACAATGTAAAATATCACAAATGATGAGTAGTACTAGGACATAGTCTATTATATGTTCCATAATGAGTGCCTAAGTCACTTGAGCTATACTAAGATTAAATAAATACATCTAAAAATATCATTTTCATGATCAAATAAATTTTAATAAATAGAAAAAATAACAAATGCATATATCTGAGATCCTAAATAAAGAAGTAGATGGAATACTTAGTGATTTCCATGGGAAATATTGAACTAGTCATAGTTTAAGGAGTGTTATAACCCATTAGATACTTAGGGTAGGTTATTATTATCTACATGTTTTCAAATATTCCTATCCCCACATTTTAAACTATCATACTTGCCAAGTTATCATGCATAAATAATGTAGCCTTATCATGCCATTGTAGTCAGTTATTGGGGTCTAGTCATTTATAAAATATGGCATATAATTCATTGGAGAAATCAATTCTTATTCCATTGTAGTAAAATTTAATTATTACTTAAATTATTAATTTATCTATTATAATGAATCTTAAAAATTTAATAATTGCATAATTTATGTGGTAATCAACTTCTTAGAAAAGCATATTGTCACTAAGATTGGGTTGCCTACCACTTTAGTATGTGATAACAGTCCTACTTAAGCTTCTCTCCAATTTAATAAATGGTCTTATGAAAATTATTTAATCCTCAAGTTATAATCTAATTATTAACAAAAATTAAATGAGTTAGTTGAATTAATAAATAAGAACTTGTTATATGTAATTAAAAAATACTGGCAAAGAACCCTAGGGACTGGCATAATGTGTTAAAATTTGTAGTATGGTTTGATATGCCTAGAATTAAGTCAACCATAGGAACATAAATTTATCATATTATTAACATATAATATCCTATCTTTTTGATGGACCTAAGAATCCTCATGTTACAATTCATGGGAGACCACCTAGAAACTGATGATAAAATAAAATCTCATATCCTTAACCTGGTAGAAATATAAGAAAAATGTAATGAAACCCTATTTAATTTTAGAAAACATGAAGTTCTCATCAGCCATGGGTTTGAAAAATGAGCCAAAATTAAATCCTTCTAAATCTCTAATCTAATCCTTCTCTGGAATAAAGCTCATGAGAAAAAGGGACAACACAAATAATTTGATGCTTTATGGTTGGGTCCTACAAGAATGGGAATACATTTCACCTAAGATGTCTAATAGGTGAGAATGTATAATTTAATATCAATGACAATTTCTTCAAATACTACTTTCAGGCTTAAATTATCCTAACAAGTTCCTATAAATACTTTCCCTTTCTTTCTTTTGTTTCTTGTTTACTTTCTTGATTTTATTAATTTATTTTGCTTATCCTATTTTTCCTCCTTTCATTATTGATTTGGCCTCATTTATTATCTTTTTTTGGCCCAAAACATATATTTTTACCTATAGGTTTCCTTGTTGGTTAAATAATGAATAATGAAATGCATGTATATAGGTATCTCAATTGACACTTTGGTGATTAAGTACTCTGAATAGTTTGTAGTGTTAGATTCTATTTTTGAATTAATTTTTAAATCTTAGGATATCATGTGTGTTATAAATTTATTCATGCTGGGTTAAGTTTGGGTAAACTATTTAGTCAATGAAGACACTCTCTAAAAAACAAGCACAAAAATCACATTGTAATGGATTTTAGGTTTGCCTAGAAGAGCATATTACAATGAATATCTAGGATGAAAAATCTATAATTATGTATTTTGCCTTCTATAGTAGTCCCCAACCTCGAATTTAAATGATAAAAAAATAAAGAGGAAATATAAAATAAGAACAATAAAATAAAAATTAATTGTAAAAAAACTCAATTCTGGTTGATTCAGGCAACCTCTACTGTGGCTATGGATGCCCTACCAATAGTAAAGCAAGACCTTGAGTGGGATCAGAGATAACTTTAGCAAGTCTTTGGAAACCTGGATGGTAGTGGATCAATATCTAGGTAAGAATTATCAAGGTAGGATTCACTAGTCTAATGATTAGATTTATAGTAGTTAGTCCTTAGAACTTCTATGGAATGGTAATTAACTCATTTTCACATGTTGGGTCAATAAGAATGTTTGATTTGGTTTCTTAGCCATTCTCATCTTATCCTTTCTCAAATACATTCATGTTTCATGCCTAGTATCATCTAGATATGATGTATTTGTAGACACATTTCTATGATTTTAAAATATTCAAGATTAGTTTCTAGTAGAGTATCCATTTTTTTTTTTCTCAACATGCCTTAAAACTTACAGAATTAGGGAACCTCTTATTTATTGTGTACTCACTCCCACTTGTACTCATGTACAATTAGCCTTATCACTCTCAAGATAATTTTATAGGTTGCGTCTATTTGCATATTTAAATAAGACCCTTGACTACCATTTTTGGAAAGACCATGTCCATGCAAGAAAACTTTATATAAGACACTTAGTGTGAAAGTGGAGTTTTGACCTCCCAATTTGCATTTCAAGCTTGGCTTGCCTAGATATTTTAGACTACTATATAAATTAATTTTGGTTTCCAAGTCATTATATATTTTAAAACATGTCCCATTATGATGATCAATTCTAAACATTAAACTTTCATATATAATAGTTGGTCCCAAAGTAGATTCTTCAAACACTTATCCACACTTGATAATCTTGTTTATTTACTCTCTCAGCTCCTTGTGGTTGCTTTGGGGATTAATTTCATTTTTTGTTTTATTTGGTCTTCTAAAATGGGTCCCATCCTATCAACCATGCTCATGTAGATAAGTTTCATGTTTTACTATTTGATTTAAAATGCATTTTGAGTCACTTATCCCACTTATGGGATTTCTAGAAATGTTGTCTGTTAGTTTTCTTAGGTATCTCAATCCACTCCAAGGGGTAAATTTAATTTTAAGCTCATTGTGGAATCTATAACTAGATCCATATCATCAACCACACCTACATGAGAATGTTTCATAAAAATCACTTTGTCTGAAAATGACTTTTGGCCCTATTAACCATTTTTACCACAGGCCAAAATGGGTCAACCCCCTATAGTCAAAATCTTGTATAGGGTATTTGTATAATTTCATGGGATATGTTTTAGTTCATTTGATTTCATATCATATGCCATTCTATATGTGGTCATATTCTAGCTTAGTCCTTGTGGCATTTGGTGTCTTAGGGGTCATTTTAGAGTCATTTATGCAAGTAGTAGATATTCATGGTGTCGAAATAGTTAGGATCATAAAAAGAGTTTGCATAATCCTCAAGAAGTTAATTTGAGCTTTCAAAGATCAATAATTAGTTCAAGTACAATCCTAAGTGAACCAAACCATCAAAAGGATGTCATCCAAAAATAAATGGGCCAACTCACTTGTGTATTTGATAAATTCACTCACAAAGCCTTATGAGCCAAAATGTTATAGTGTCATGGATTTGTTTGTGTCAATGACATGATATGTAAAGTTCATTCCTACGTGAGTTCTCTAGCATAAGTTATGAAGCTTCAAATTCGGAACTATAGAGTAAAAAATTTGTGCAAATGTCAAGTTTGAGCTTCGTAAAGCAGTTGTTTATATTGAAAAGGTCCTTAAAAGGTTTAAAGTTGATTAAGATCTAACAATATACATCAGCTCACATACTAACACATAGATCTAATGACCCATACTTGGATCTAATAGTTCAAAAGGTCTTTGGGTTAAAATCCCTTTAAAAGCTACAAGTTGGACAAGATCTAATGGTTGGGGTTCACAGAGCATATATCCAATGGTGTGAGCTTGACTAATAATAAGGTGGGATATTATAAATCAATGATTAGAAATGAATCATGCCAGTGACTCAATAGTGCATAAGAATAGATAGGAAATCATACCCAATGAGATATATTTCTAGTTTTCACTCATACATCTTGATCCAACAGTGCGAGTGAAATTCAACATGTCAAAGGATCTTCATCATATAAAATTATAGGACATCATTCCTTCATACATATTGATCTTACAACATGAAAGAGGTCAAAAATTCAAGATCTGATAGAAAGTATTTATGATTCCAATAGGAAAAATGATAGGATGGAGTAATGTGATTGGTTTGAGTTGGTTTTCAATGGATAAAGTTGAACCAAAGAGACATTTTTTATCAGAGTAAGTAGGTATCATAGATATATTTTAGAATGGAATGAGAAACATGGCATGGAAATTCCACATGTAAAAATATCTAGGATCAATGATTCTATAGAAAATCATTCTCTTTAGACTCATGTGCTGCCATGAAAGCCCAGTCAATGACCTGAGAGGAATAGTGACTGTGAGATGTGAAAAACAAAGTCCAAGAAAGCAATGAATGACTATAAATGATGAATATAGGTGTCTAGAAGATAAATTACAGTTGGAAAGATGTATATGACTAGCATATCATATGTGTAGACTCTCCTAATTCGGTTTCAAATTCTCAAAATATGATCTATGATGAAGACAATTTCACAAAAGCTAACAAAGGAATCTCTACACCATTTTGGATAATTTGTCATGGTTTATATGGACATTTGTCTTGGGAGGCATTAATGGTTTGTTTCATACTCCAATACCCTACAATATAACTATTTATATATTCTACATGTGTTTGAGTGACCTTTTAACTTCATTCTTTCATCTTATTTCTGAAATTCTATAAATAGATGCCATTTTAGCCTTTGTAAAAAGAGACCACACCATGTATGGAGAAGCCTTGCTAGTTTTGACATTTTATTTTGCCTTAGAACAATAAATTAAATATATTTTGAGTTCAAATCTCATCTTTTCAAATGTGTGAAGATATGTATAGTGATTGGTTAAGTGATATTCTTCTATCCTTACTTTTTCTTAATCCTTCCATGTTTAATGCAAGTGATTCTAGCCTATCAGGTCATATAAAGTGTTGTTAATTATATGGATCTATTATTAAGTGTAAAATGAGCCTTTGTATCTAAAACTAATCTATGATTTCACTTACCTTGGATAGTCTTCATGTATATCACCTTCATATTGAAACTATAATGCTACTACATTTTAGGACTCTTAGACTAGTGTTGTATGCCTTGTCTCTTTGTGATAGAGTATGATAGTCTTGTGGAGAAAATATTGGTGCATCACCCTTTTAGAATAGGTTTATTTCTTGAAATATCTAACTCTTTTCCCTATAAGTAATTAGTTATCATAGATAAGAGCATTTCAAGATACATTCAGGGAGCTTTCCTTTAAATCTAAAGGCTCATTTCCAATATAGGTACACCCACATACCTATAAATGTTCCCATGTTTCCCAAATATATAAGAGGTTTGAACACCCTCTTCTAGGGTTAAATATTTGGTAACAATAGTTATGGCATGCCGAACCATGTCTTTAAGACAACTTGTCAAGTTTAATGTTGGTCTTAACAACATCAGCTACAAATTGGTTCACTACTCAACATTTTGCAACTCCATCAAGTTAACTTTGGTTCAAGTCCATTATCTTGTTATAAACTTTCTCTCATGATTCATGGATCTCACTAGGTCATCATCTAGAGGATTTATAAATCTTATTGACCCAATTTTTCAACATGAACTTTCCCTTAGAGTTCAATAGCTTCCTCCTAATTTACACTTTGAATATCAAGAGGATTTTTCTAGTGAAGGAAGTCAAGAGAGTGAACAAATTGATTAATAAGAAATGGCTAGACCTTATGCTTTTACTACCTTCAATATAGAAAATCTAATTCACCTTCAATAATATGATCCCATTACTCCTAATGCCATAAAAAGGTGTGCCTATATTTAATGTCAAGAGTCATGTTACACCAAGTGAAAATATTAGAAATGTCTCTAATTTATGTAGTTTCCATAATATCACTCAAGATAAAATTTCCATTAGACTCATTGCCATGTCCCTTAGAGGGAATTCTCTTTACGAATCTAGAAGGTTGATGCATCATGACATGAGATGAATTTGGAGTGTTGTTGACCTCAAGATTTGGAAATGAGATTGATCATGCCTCTCTCATACATCAACTTAATGAGATCAGAAAAGGATCAAAAGAAACACTGCATGATTTTAAAGAGAGGTTTCAAAATACTTGGAATAGACTACCTCCTCCTATGAGGCCATCTCCCATATTTGCATTCCCAACCTATTTGAGAGATATTATCACTAAAATCATTATCATACTTCAATCCATGGGTGGTTCTACCCTCCCTGAAGCATATGAGATTTATATCAAAGATAAAAATAATATCATACAAGCTAAAATATTACCACCTAAAGTGTCTATGCCTCCATTGTCTCATGCTTCTACTAATACTCCAAATGTAACCCAATTTCTTAATGTTAATATCAAGCCTAAATATACTCCTAAGAAGTTAGATAATTCCAAGGACAAAGATGCATATATTCAATGGTTGTAAGCTATAATTGGAAGAGGTAATATGAAACAAGGTACCTATCATAATACTTACCCTTATAAACAACAATATGGTCAATATTTTGGAAGAGGAAGGGGTCAATGGAATCTTAATCCCAATAGGCCTGCCAATAAATAAAATCTTAACTCTACTACCAATGTAAAGGAGCTTATACATGTGCATAAAAACTTAGTGCAAGGTGAAAATTGGTATCAAGGCCAATTTATGGATGATAATGAATGTAGAGAGAAGGATCTTATTTCTCAAGGAGAGTTTAATCCCCTATTATTATCCAAAGATGAAGTGATGATGTAGATAAGTGAAGGTGAGTAAACCCAAGAAGAGATCTTCACCAACTTCCTAATTGAGGCCACTTTTATGCTTAACCAAGGAACCTCAATTATATACAACACTATATCCAAGAGAAAGGATTTAGGTGGTGATATTAATGTGTGTATAGTCTCATTATTCTTATATAAATCAACAAGGTATGGTTTTATGTGTAGTAGCCTCAAACAACTCTACACATCTTCCAAACTATAATGTTGGAAATACTATTAAATCCACTCCAACTCCTCAAGATTCAATCACTTCCTTGCCTCCAAGAATCAAAGATAAAGTAGTTATGGATTCTTTAAACATTTTAGATTTATTTAAGAGTACTAAAACATCTATTTCCCTTTGGCATGTTCTGCATATGCCTGGTTATAAATAACTCCTACAAAAATAGTAATTTCCTACCCTTACTAGTGTCCCTCTTTCAAATCAAATTCAAAGTCATTTTTTCCTTAAAGTATCCATAATATCATTTGTAAACCATCCAATAGAGATTATAAACCTCCACCATTCTATCTCACTCTCATAGTGGGTGATGAACTAGTCCATAACTACATAGTTGATAGTGGAGCTTCAACTTATGTCATGCCTAAGGTGGAAGGTGATAAATTAGGTCTAAAGTATGATCCTCATACTAAATGAGTTCTCAAAATAGATTTTACACCTAAAAATATAATAATATTGATAAAAAAGATAAAGGTTTTCTTTCATGATTGTCCTAGTTTTCCTATCTTATAAGATATAGTTGTGGTTGACCTCCTAGCTCACTTTGCAATTTGCCTTTCAAGGGAATTCACTGCTAAAATTGGTGGCTACCTTTCATTTTATTTGTATTTATTGGCCTTTAAGACAAGGCATGAGGCCAAGGAGATAATTAGGACACAACCTCTTACAATATTTCATAAATAACCTTACATTGAGACAAGTTCTAATTTGAATTGTGTTATCCATGAAGAAAAGGATTCTATTGTAGATGATGGCACTTCTTCCAAGTTTGAGGTTATTTCAAATTTATCTATTTATAAATATAGAACTAATACTTATGAGCATGATCCTTATAATTTTTTGGAGGAAAATGATTTAGGATTATATTTCATACATGAAGAAGGAATACCGACACCTGTACTTGCCAAAGAAGAGGTTGAAGAAGATGAGATGTGGAAATATTTTTTGATGGTTCAAGACATAAAATTGGTGCAGGAGTTGGTGTCATGCTAGTCTCTCCATCCAAAATTATTATTATTCTTCATATATATTTCATTCAATTTTATTTGTAATATGGTTGAGTATGAAGGTTTAATTCATGGCCTTCAATGGGCAATGAGAAAATAAATCAAGAGCTTATAAGTATATGCAGATAGTCAATTGGTTGTGTATCAAGTTATGAATTTGGTTGATTATAAGAACCTTTCATTTGGTTGTGTATCAAGTTATGAATTTGGTTGAAAATTGGTGGCTACCTTTCATTTTATTTGTATTTATTGGCCTTTAAGACAATGCATGAGGCCAAGGAGATAATTAGGACACAACCTCTTACAATATTTCATATATAACCTTACATTGAGACAAGTTCTAATTTGAATTGTGTTATCCATGAAGAAAAGGATTCTATTGTAGATGATGGCACTTCTTCCAAGTTTGAGGTTATTTCAAATTTATCTATTTATAAATATAGAACTAATACTTATGAGCATGATCCTTATAATTTTTTGGAGGAAAATGATTTAGGATTATATTTCATACATGAAGAAGGAATACCGACACCTGTACTTGCCAAAGAAGAGGTTGAAGAAGATGAGATATGGAAATATTTTTTGATGGTTCAAGACATAAAATTGGTGCAAGAGTTGGTGTCATGCTAGTCTCTCCATCCAAAATTATTATTATTCTTCATATATATTTCATTCAATTTTATTTTTAATATGGTTGAGTATGAAGGTTTAATTCATGGCCTTCAATGGGCAATGAGAAAATAAATCAAGAGCTTATAAGTATATGCAGATAGTCAATTGGTTGTGTATCAAGTTATGAATTTGGTTGATTATAAGAACCCTTTGCTCAAGTGATATAATCATAGGGTATGGTATTTTCTTTAATACTTTAATGCATTCAACATAAAATCAATCCCAAGGGAACAACATAATCATATTAATAAACTAACTACCATTAGAGCTCAATTTGATACTCCAACTGCCATAAAAGAAGAGAGGAAGAAATATAAAATTAAGATCATTAGTATACCTTTTGTAACTGATAATGAAGTGTCTTGTAAAGTGTTTTATAGTGATAAACACATTTCATGCTTCCTATAAAATGAATTTGAGATCTCCTTAAGGAATCAAAGGAGACTCCAAGAATAATTGGGTGATAAAATTATGTAGCTAAGGAAAAATAAGATACCTAAGGGTCTTGTGACCTTATAAAGTATATTAAATGAAGATTATCAAATTGAAAAGTAAAAATTAATTATATTTACAAAATAAGAAAATTATGAAAGAGTCTTGATCTTCAAATATAAGACTCCTCAAACTAGGAAAGGTATGTTCTACATTAGAGAAGCAAGCATTCATTGATTTATGTAGAGTGTTTCATGACATCTTTACATGGGAGTATAAGGACATGAAAGGATTTTATCCTATCCTAAAACACCATACTATTGAATTGGAACCTAGATTTAAACTAGTTAGATAAAAATGAAGACCCATTAATCTCAAGGTTGAGTAACTCATGCGGTTAGAGCTCGCTAAACTCTTTGAATCTAAAATAATATTTCCTATCAAGAATTAAACATGGGTAGACAATATTGTGTCTATTATAAATAATAATGGTGAGATAAGACTTTGTGTGGAATTCAGGTATCTTAATAGGGTATCACTCAAAGATCATTATCATATACCCTAAATGGAGCAGATTTTGTAGATTATTTAAAGTTATCAACATTTCTCTCTTCTATATGGATATTAAGGTTATAATTACATTTTAATGAATGAATAATATTATTTTAAGATAGAATTTACCATTAAATAGGGTAATTTTGCAAATAGGAAGATACTATTTGGTTTTTCAAATGTTGGTGCTAACTTCCAAAGAGTAATGGACATGGCCTTCAAAGGTTTGATTAATGAGATGATGTTGGTTTGTCTAGATGATATAACAGTGTTTTCTAAAGATGATAATGAACATATCAAACACTTGTGACAATTGTTTGAAATATGTAAGAAGTATGGATTATCTCTTAATCTAAAGAAATGCATCTTTATTATTTATGAAGGTAAGTTCTTGGAACATATTGTTTCTAAATATGGTTTGAATATTGATCCTAAAAGGATAGAGGATAATTTTAGCCTATCATTCCCTTGCATAATAAAGGTCTCCAAAGTTTCTTAGGCAAGATAAAGTTTTTAACGAGATTCATACCTAGTTTTGCATCTTTGGTGAAACCTATCATAGTTATGCTCAAGAAGAACTAAGTCTTTTCTTGGACCAAAGAGGGTAAGAATAGTTTTGAATCCATAAATAAAGTAATTTTAGAGGCTCATAATCTTATGAATCCTAATTTTACTAAATATTTCATGTTGTATTCATTTTTAAACCTTGATATTATCTTATCAATGCTAATGCAAAAAAATGATGAGGGTGTGGAGTAGCCAATTGTATTATTTAGTCAAGGTATAGAATATTATGAAGTCAAGTACACATTTGTGGAGAAAAAATTCCTTGCTATTGTAATGTGATTAAATAAATTAAATCATATGGCTTTAAACAATAAAATTCATGTTATGGTTTCTCATCCTAGTACCAAGGACTTTATTTTGAGTAGAGACCTTAGTGAGAGAGAGCAAGGTGGATCACTAAGGAAATGAAATATGATGTTGATATCTAAGTAAAAAAATTGGTAAGAGATATAGGCCTATTTCAACACCCATATTTAGATATTTATGAGCCAAAATCATAAGTTGTAGTCAATCATGATCATTCCAAATCAACTTGTCCCTTACCTCTATGATGTTGGGCACAAGATGTGATCAAAATTATTCAAAATGGTGACTATCATAATGATATGAGTAGGTCACAAAGGAGATATTTTAGGTTGTAATCTATTCCCTTTTATCTTATGGATGGTGTGATTTTTATGAGGGACATCAATGATGTGCTATTGAGATACACTAATAATGATTAGTTTGGGGTGTTACTTGAGAAGTTCCATGATGGGGAAGTAGGAGGTCATTTATCTCCAAGAACCATATCTATCAATATCATGAGGGTAAGTTTTTATTGGCCTAGCCTCTTCAAATATTTCCATGCTTTGGTGAGCTATGGAAAATGTGATTTCTTTGTAGGAAAATATAAGCTTGTATCTCTTCCTTTGAATCCTATCCAAATAAACCAACCTTTCATGCAATGGGGTCTTGATTTTTTTTGGCATGCTAAATCCCCTATTCAATGCTAGTCATAAAATGGATACTCATAACAACTGATTATTTTATAATATGGGTCAAGGTAGTAGCATTGAAGGAAGCTAATGAGAATTATATCTTGGATTTATATGAGAGCATCATCACAAGGTTTGGCACTCCTATTATTATTTTAGATAATGTTCTTACTTTTATGGGTGCTAAGATAGCTAATTATGTAAATAGTAATATCATATTATTAACAACTTCATTTGAATATTACCCTCAAGGTAATGGGTTGGTTGAATCTACTAAAAATTATCTAATTAGAATCATCAAAATAATTTTGGATCATAACCAAAGATCTTGGCATACCAAATTAAAGACAACCTTATGGGCTAATAGGATAACTCTCAAGAGGTCAATAGGGAATTATCCTTTTGTGCTTGTCTATGAAAGGGAAGATAGGATTTTTTTCTCTCAAGATATTCCTACCTTAGAGTTAGAACATCAACTAGAGGTGCTTGAGAATACTCCAATGTAGGTGAGATTGACAAAATTAATGGTGTTGCAAGAGACTAGAGATAAATTTCATCAAACTATGGAGCTTCAAAAAGTACTAATGAAGAGGTATTTTGACAAGAAAGTAACTCCAAGATCATTTCAAGAAGGTGGTATATTATTAAAATGGGATAAAGAAAGAGAAAAGCTAGGGAGACGTACCAAATTTGACACCCTATAGAGTAGACCATATGTCATCATCAAGTGCAAGAAAAGCAATTCTTTTGAGTTAGAAATGATGAATATAGAAGAGCTACCTATCCCTGATAATGGGAAACATTTGAATCCTTGATATTGAAAATTTAAGGTTAGTTTTGTAAATATTAGACTATTTGTGTGTTTCTTTTATTGTTATTTTGTGTTCCTGTTGGCCAATTTTTGGCCCACATATGAAGCTCTTGCATGGTTTGAACAATCAATCATTCAAAAGGGATTTAGGATATGCGTAAAGCATTTTGGATAACCTATGTGATGTCAAGAGTGATTTTAATAATTATGTAAATGAAAGGGATCCATTTGGTTCTACATTGTGTTCATCTAGACATTTTGGGTTTAGTGGTAGAATTTCTATGTAGGCACTTTGCTAATGTCACAATTACCACATATAGATGAGTCAGGGAATTTGGTCATATGAGTTGGTTATAAATTATTCCAAGTTTATATGTTATTATGGTTTAGGTTATCCCCTAAAGTACATCAAAGATTATGGAGATCCAAAGTTGGCCTCTCAGCAAAGTTTTATTATTTTTCCATACTTAGCCATTTTCAAAGAAACTAAAAATAGATCCAAGTGAACATCTTGACAAGGTTGTATCTCACATGTGTGGTAGTTATAGGGTAAAATGGTCACATGGGTTTATTCATCTTGGTCCCTAGTTATTATGTATTAATTTTATGGTCATCTATCAAAGCATGGTAGGAGTTACACATGATCAAAGTTGGCTCCTTAGTCAGATTTTACTAAGTTTCCATAACCATTTTTGAACCAGGATGTCACACAAGAGCAAATGGGCTAGAAAATGTGTGAATTTAATATATTTGATCAAAAATTTCTTAGGACAAGTGGATCAAATGGGTTCATCCCTTTTGGTAATAAGAACATCTCTTGAAAGTTTGGTGCCCCCATGATTCTCATGCTTCAAGATATAAATATGCAAAGTTAATTAAAATGGACCTGCAATATAAGATGTTTGTGCTAGCCTAAAAATAAATCTTGGGTAAAAATCTATATGTGCTTAAATTTTAGGATCTGTAGGAAGTCAATTATGTTATTTGAAATGTCAAATGATGGTCGATGAGATGTTAACTTTAAGATAGAGTAAGATAAATCCTATTGAGCTTACATTTGATGATTGTGTGACCATCAATGATGGTCACATGAAATTAATTTGATGGGAGTGAGGACATCAATTTTAAAACCATGAACTAGTTTTTTTTATTTCAAAAGTGGGTCCTAGTTGATCAATAGTTGGCATTTGAGTGAGATTTTAGATCTAATAGTGAGTAGAGGTTAAAGGGTCAATAAATCTCAAGGATGAATGTGTGTATGAAAAGTGTCAAGGATGCATTTAACTAACATAATATGGACGGTTTTTAGTCAGTCACACTAATTGAAATTAATGAAGTGAGATGATCAATGTGTTAATGAGCTTAGTCAGATTTTAACAACCAATTAGAGCAAAGGTAATCCCAAAATTCTTGATGAAGGTTGAGAGTTTATTTTTTACCATGGAAATTAGGGGTTTTATAGGGTCTTCAAATGCCTTTTAAGCTAGTTCAAATGCCATATAGTGATCTAACTAATGTATTAAGACATATGAAACATAAAGGAATACCATTGGATCTTAATGTGGACCTTTGGTTTAACTTTTTATGACTCATAGGGATCATTATTGTGACCCTGTTGACTTTTTTAAATAAATACTTGATTTTGATGGACTTCTAGCTCCTATAGAGATAAAGTGGGTCTTTTTGGAATCAATTGATCCCAAAAAGTGTGATATGGTCTATGGGTTATTTTAATATAAGGACTATAGGAAAACCAATATCCTTAGATTAGTTTTTTGACTATAGTAGACCATGCAAATGGAGTAGGTATATGATAAATGTAAAAGCGCTCATCTATCAACATGGATCCATCATCATCAAATAGGTACTCTACCACCCAAAGCATGGCATGATTATTAGTATCAATATTTAAGGATTTAATCTTCATGAATAGGTTAAGTAGACTTAGGATCCTGAGATGGTGAGATGGTACTTAGAGAGGTATTTAGGGGAATTTGATTATACTCAAACATACTTAGTCATCATGAAACAAACCATTATCTCTAGTAAGACACTCTCATATAATGAAAGGAACTTAAGGATTAGTGGGACAATAAAAGATCCATTTTTTGATCATGGCATGCAAACAAAAATCAATCAAGTTTTGCCACCTCATTTCTTGATCTTGAGGAATTTCATCCAATCTCCAAGGCATTATTCCCATCTCCCTTTCTTTCTTCTATGATATATAGAGGATTTTGAGATAAAAAATAGATCGTCTATGTATTTTCTCTACTCCCTCTCTTGGTCATGACCAAAAACTATGCCAAAATGGAGCTTGCAACCTCTTGATATGAATAAAATATTTTGTTTTATATTTCATTTATCTAGTATAGTGTGTACATGTTAGATTTGCATATGTGGTATAATTTTCTCCCCTGTCAAATTATCATCTCACCTAGTTACTAGTTCATCTAGTTATGTAGGTCATGTTTAGTGTTCTACATCTCTTGATTAAAGCTCACATGTGGATAGTGTGACTAGTTAGTGTCTTCCTTTAGACCTCTAACCTCATTTCAATTAGATTAGATCATTTTGTCTTCATGAAAAACTGATGTATGATAGATATTTGGGATCTTAGATCTAGTATTTTACTTGTTTCATTCATGTTCTAAGAGTCAAGTAGGGTAGATCAAACCATAAATTAGGTTTCATTCATGTTCTAGTATTTTACTTGTTTCTCTCTCTCTCTCTCTCTCTCTCTCTCTCTCTCTCTCTCTCTCTCTCTCTCTCTCTCTCTCTCTCTCTCTCTCTCTCTCTCTCTCTCTCTCTCTCTCTCTCTCCTCTCTCTCTCTCTCTCTCTCTCTCTCTCCCTTGGTAATCAATTGATTTTATTAGTGGGAATGATCTATAATATGCATTAGAGGTTATATCCTTATTAAAAATCCTAGAGGTCTAACTACATTATAGGATACCTATATCCTAGGTTCATTTTAATATTAGACAAGAATTTAGGTAAAGAGGTCTGAATAATCTCCTCACTTAGCTAGGGTGGCATTTTAGTACATAATAGTTTTAACATGCTCGGTGGTATCAAGTCTAAAATAAGAAGATTGTTGGTGTGTATTTTCTCTATCATATTTTGAAAGTAGGAAAATTTGCACCAATGGTGACTCCAAATCAATCTTTTGGTTATGAGCAACTAGGTATGTATTAATGAAGTTTCTAATCAGTCTGTACATCTCATTTGATATATGAGGTCAAAATGAATAGCTATGGTGGCTACTCCTATTATCCACCTCCTTATCATCAACCCCAATATGATCTTCATGATCCATATGAGTCTAATCACCCCTACCAAGATTTCTATCAAGGTTATGAGGAGCCTTGGAAAGTTTCTCATGATATTTATTATCAAGGGAATAGATATTACTTTCCTTGTGATCCTTACCAAAAATATGAGGACCAATATCATCCATATATGCAAGAATATTTCCCTAATCCTCCATATGAACATCAAGCCCATCATGATATTTATCCTTAGTAATCCCATCATAAGCCATCCATACCAACACTTAAGTAGACTTTAATAAGCCTTGAAAATAATGCGCTATAATTTAGCTCACAGAGATGTTATGGCCAAGATGTCCCTACTCACTTGATTCATCATGTGAGAGAGTCATTACAATAAATAAAAGAATAAATAACACCTATTGAGAGATCAAATTGGAACAATCTTGCAGGTGACATGATGAATTTAGGGGGTTACATTTAGAGCATTGAGGACAAGATAAAAGTCCTTGAGGAATAGTAGGTCTAACCTCACCAACCTTTTGTGTCTACATATACACCACCTTAACCTTCTTATAATCCATCCATTCTTCCTTAAGAGACATTTTCCAAGTGTTCCTTTGAATCTTCCAAGTTCTTCATATGCTCCTTAGATTTTTCCTTCTTGTAAATCTATCTAAGCAAGTTTTCAAATAAATGAAGATATTGTTGTGGAATGGCCTAATATTTTAGTCCAAGACTCCATCCTTCTTCAAGAACCACTTATGAAGTCCTCCAACATTCCAAGCTGGATCCAAGTGATGAAGTCATGGGGTAGGCAAAGTGAGTTAAATCTATATTTGAGGGCTCAAGATAAGGAAGGATCTAAACTTATACAAACCTACCTCATCTCTTTTCAAGAGCCTTCTTGTGTTCCTGATCACCTTAAAGATGAGCTATATTAAGAAAATATAGCTAATCAAATCAAAGAGATGGAACTAAAGATAAGGAAAGAGGAGGAGAACCAAAAATAAAATGTCAAAGTAGAACCTTTGTATTTTCCATATTTTAACCAAGTCATGTAGTCAATAAAATCCAAAGTTATTCAAGCCCCATCCCCCCTCCTCAAGAATCAAGATCATTTACATCTTAGAAATCCATCTAGAGAAGTATCCCAAAAGAAGAGGAAGACATGAATATTAGGGACAAGAGGTTGGACCAAGGAGGTTTCACATATGTCTCATCTCCCTTGGGTTTATCTCAAGAATACTCTATGCCACTCTTTAAATAGGTAAGTGGTGAACTTCATGTTGAACTTAGAACTGATAATGATGAATTGTTAGAGTCAAAAGAGGAGATCAGTATTGGGACACCACTTAGTGAGAGCAAGAGTGTATAAATATTTCATAATGTCAAAGAGGATAAGGTTAAAAATCAATTTCAAGTTGGAGATGAGATCCAACAAGAAGAAATATCAGATATGCATCAAGAGGTTGCTTCTCAAGAACCTTTTAATCACATATCAGTTATCCAAGATCAAGATTTTTCTCAAGACTTTGTGGTAGCTAATATAAATCAAGTACAAGGTCATATTTATTTGGAATTTATCCATGAAGATAACTCATACAACACCATTTTTGAGTTAGAGAGCATTCTTGAAGAAGATGACCATTGGTAGTAGCTATACCATGATTTCATGAGTAAGATTGATGAGCTCAAAATGATAGAATTAGATTATGAGATAGTGTAGCATGTGGGATATTTTAAGTATTCCATTAATGCTTTAGATCATTAATAACACCATATTTATGACCTCATGCATCAGGAAAATAAGATTGAAGAATCGGTGGTTCTATATGAAAAAGATGACAAATATGATTGGTAACTTCAAATAAAGCTCTTGGTCAAGTTGAGGATCAAGTGTTTGATAATGTGGATAGTGAATTTCCCATGGAGGACAATAACCAAGTTTGGGAAAAATATGCAAATCTCCTTGATAAGCATAAATATATTGCATCAAAGAAGAAACCCAGTATTATTGAGGACACCATAGAAACCAAGGAGTTATTCCTTGTTAAACCACCATTAGAGGTTATAGTTTAGGAACCATATGAGAAAGTTGGGACTATTTGGATTCACATAAATGAACTATTTGGATTTTTTTGGTTCTCATTGAACATCATGCCAAATAATTTGACAATTTCAAAAAAGAATAAGCAACATTAAGACCAAGAGTCAAGAAGTTGTATCCCTCATTCAATTCCTCATCCCATGAGGCAAGAAAATTGTCAAACTTTCCTTTTGATCTAGGAAGAAAGGTACACATTATTTTAGGATATATAGGTTAGATTAATGTTATTCTAATTACTCTAAGTTTTACTTTAGCACATTTTTTTGTCAATCTTATTTTGTTCAGTAGGTTAGTTTCCTTTTCTATAAGTGCCTTAGGAAATCTATTCTATTTTGTTCTTTTTGGTTCCTTGTATTTGTTTCAAGAGAGGTCAAATCAAGATTAGAAATCAATATGTTGGATCTATAATAGAGACTCCATACCTAATGGACTAGACTAAGCACATGGTCTAGGTTCTTTTGCATAGATAGGCATGTAACCCTTGTGAGTCACCAAAGATGTTGGCTAATTTTTGGCTCACATATGAATCTATTTCATGTTTTTATAAAGTAGTGGATCAAAATGGTTGTGGGATAGGTCTAAAGTTTTTCATAACCCCCATAGGATGCCAAGAATGCTTGGGATAGCTTTAAAGTACATGGAATCCATCTAATTCTTCATTCCATTCATCTAGACATTTTGGGTCTAGTGGTAGAATTTCTAAAAAATCACTTTGTTGACATCACCATTAACACATGGGGACAATTCAAAGAGAATTGGTCATATGGGTTTGTTCACTTTTATGGCAAGATCATATCCACCAAGTTCTAGGTCCTCTACCCAAGCACATCAAAAGTTACAAAGGTCCAAAGTTGGATCCTTAATTATATTTTGCATGTTTTCCCATACTTAGCCATTTTCAAGAAGTTCCAACAAATCCAAGTGAGCATCTTCACAAACATATATCTCTCATGTGTGGTAGTTGTAATTGAAAGTGTTCACATGCATTTTTTCATCTTGACCCCTAGTTACTACATGCTAAGTTCTAGATCCTCTACCAAAGTGTGAATGAAGTTACACATGATCAAAGTTAGCTCCTCAATAAAAAATTTATATGTTTTCCACACTTAGCCAAATGAGCTCGACCATCACCATGATGTCATAGAGAAATGAGTGGATGAACCAACTTATGCATTTAATATCTTACTCATGAAGCCTCTCACCACCAATAGAACAAGCATAATTATAAATTTACATGCCAGGATCATCCTCAGAAGTTTTTAGGCATACACAAGCTTTTTGATTCAAGTTAGAAGCTTCTAAAGTTATACCTAAAACATAAGATGGAACCACAAACATCAAATTTAATCCCCAAAAAATGATTATTGAATTTCAAATTTACCTATGATGGTCACATGAACATCAAGTTTTAGCCTCATGAAATATCCATTTGCATTTAAAAATCATCAAAGGGGGCCCTGATTAAACACAATCCTGACAACTATCCAAATCTCTAATGCCTAGATCAAATATAATGGTGAGAAGGTAAAGACAGGGTGTGGGCCTGAATTAGATCAATGGTGTGCATCCAATCATAGATTCAATATCAATTGTATGTGAACAGGTTAAAGAGTTAGTGAACCTTGAGTGTAAAAGCATGATCAACAAGTGGCACAAGAACATGAGTACTGGTAAAGGATCTATGGCTCAGGTTCAATTACATCAAGAAAATCAATAGATTGGGATGAGTCAAGGGATTAATGATCCATGATAGTTGTTGATAAATAATCAAATGGAGGTGATCCTAAATGACTTAGACGGAGGTCAAATGGTAAATTTTTGACTAAAACGAGCAAGTATGAGTGAATCCAATCTTGATTATGATCCAATTTAGTCCAGGAGTAGATATTTTGGGATTAGATGGTGCCATTGAGAACCTATAGAGGAAAACACATACACTCTAACTATTTTGTTTCCAAAGCCAACTAAATGAGAGTGACCCTTTTCCCCACTTTGGCATGCATCAATAAACTAGTCATGAATATTTTTGCATTTGGACCAAGTGAAAATGACCTAATCCCATAGTTGTAACCACCATAAAGCATCATAAAGAGGATATTGTAATGATGCAATAGACTTGAGTGACCTAGATGAATCGGGAAGGGTTTGATTGATCTTGATTCATGAAGGCAGTTGTAAAATCATTTTAAATGGATTTAAACTTGTTTGATTCCCTTCAGAGCACCTAAATTCCCTCTCTCTTGCTTCCCTTTTGCTATAAATATAGCCTTAGAGCTATTATTTTGTATCCCTTAGGCTGGTATGACTAGATTCTACCAAAATTATATTCGACACCTCTTACAGCAGTGAATAGAGTATTTTACAATCATTTACTATTATGTATTTAGTGATCTATGTTTTTTTCATATGAAAATGTGAATTTCATCTTCCTTTTTTATGTCCAAACTCAACCTAAGTGTTAGAGACATTATTTGTAGGTTATATAGTGTGTCTCAATGTCGATATCTTAAAGATATAGTGGATAGACAAATTTAAGGGTCTTTAACCAGACCTTATTTTCATTTCTCCCTATTTTAAGTGTATCAAACTGACCTCTATATGAAATAATATTAAATATAAACTATAGTAAGCATTTCGTTAGCTTCTATTATATTTCATTAGTGTGTTAAAGAATTTGAGTTCAAGAGTGGATCTGATCAATTCTTAGTGCATCACCACATTTTAGAATATGTCTTACTTTATGCAAACCTTCTTAACTATTTTCACCCCAACCAATCTTAGATTTAGAAGTAAAGGTACAAATTATAAAATCTAAGGAGCTAGCCTCATAAAAAATCCTAGAGGTTTCATTTAGATATAGGAAACCTAGAGCCTTAGACCATTCCTATGTTAGTCCAGGTATGGGTTAGACTTGAATGAATATAACCCCTATTTAGGGTGATATCTAGATAGACAATAGTTATGGCACACTTGGTGGGACTAGGTCCAAAAGAAGAGGAAGATTGTTGGTGTGTCTTTTCTCTATCAGCTTTTAGAAGCAAGTAAATTATCACCAATGGTGACTCCAAATCAAGCGTTTGGTTATGATCAGACCAAGTATGTCACAATGAAGTTTTTAATTAGTTTTTTTTATCTCATTTGATATATGAGATCAATATGAAAATCTATGGTGGCTACTCCTATTATCCACCTCCTTATTAGAAACCCCAATATGATCCTCATGATCCATATGAGTCTAATCAACCTTACCAAGACTTTTGTCAAGGTTATGAGGAGCCATGGCAAGTTTATCATGATCCTTATTATCAAAGGAATATATCTTACCTTCCTCATGATCATTACAATTAATATGAAAACCAATATTAGCCATATATGTAGGAATATCACCCTGATCCTCTATATAAACATCAAGCCCATCATGATATTGTTCTTCAACAAACCCATCATGAACCATCCATACTATCATGTAGATTAATTACTTAGTGAATACCAGATTCTTGAGTTTGATTAACATTAATTATAAACCCAGGGTGCATACACTTTTCAAGGATGTCAACACTATATATGTATTATTGATTCATAAATCAACTTGTTTTACTAGTTGTAGTATAATGAAACTATGTCAAATTCACTAAATAGTTATACTATAAAAATAATATGATAGAAATATAGAAATACTTCATACTTGTAAATCACATATGCATCAAACTTTATATAATCAAATTAATAATGAAATATACTTACACACTCTTAACTAAGGAGGGTTAGGATCTTCACTACAACTCCTTCCAAGGGGGCCCTTCCTCATTTAGAACTGAGTTCAAATCCTTCTCTGAGATATTTTTAAAATATTCTTATAGAATAAAATTTATCATTAATAAAATCTATAGCACTTAAAGATTGCTACAAAATATTACAATGTAATGACTTCTATACTTCTATTAACTATCCAATCTCAATTTTAATTTCACTAAATCCTAGCTTGATCTAGGTTCTATCATCAAATACATAAGGTAGTTTATTAACTTCTAACCAAAGACACAAAACTAGGAAAAATACAAATACTTTAGAAACTATCCCAGTCAACCTTTAAGTGGTTAGTAATCGAATTTACTTTTTTTAGGCTTCATTGGGTTAAGGACAAGGTATATTATTTTGTTGTTTTATTTCTTTTTATATTATTCTTGTTGTCCTTGTCTTTCTCATCTTTGGAAGCACATCCAAATTTCCTTATATGTAAGGAGTCTATACAATAGTTATAGTCCTTTCTAATCATCTATTCAGTTCCCAAAACAATTATATGTGTCTTTAAGATCTAATCACAATAATAGCTCTATTTTTTATTGTGGCTATGGGAAACCTATAGGTGAAGCTTATAGTTACTATGTGCACTTTGTAGTGGCTATGAGAAACCTATAGGTGAAGACTATAGTTTCTATGGGTAACCTATAGTGGCTATGAGAAGCCTATAAGTAGAGCCTACAATTGTTCTGGGCAACCTAAAATGGCTATGAGTAGCCTATAGGTGGAGCATTTAGATGTTACGAGTAACCTATAAGTATTATGCCCAAATGAGATCCTATAGCCTTACATTATCCTTCAAATTCTTGTAAAATAAAGTTACACAAATATAATCTAATCAAGGAAAAAGCATCCATAATTCATAACATATATATATATATATATATATATATATATATATATATATATATATATATATATATATCAATGCACACACAATCATAAATTCATTCATTTATATGAGTCATGGATGGTTATCAGGATTTAAATAGAAAAATATATATACTAGGTATGGATGAGACTAAAAAATAGAGAAATTAGTGGCCTCATCATACCCCTCAACTTAATATCTTACTTGACTTCGATCAAGCCTTGGCTGCATTTTGAAACCATATAATATTCTAAAATCAAGGGGCTCAATGTATCCTAACCCTTCAAGGATATAGAAGCCTTTAACATCATAAATGTTCTCCCATCTTTTCTTCTCAGCTTCCCTATCACTTAGGACCTTTCCCTCCCATTCAAGAATTTGAAACCAAAACAAAGAGATTGAACAGTCAATCCCAACCATTTCACCCTTCTCTTTGTGACAAGCTCAATATACATATATACTTTGTGTATGGCCTCCCTAAGGTTTTGAGGGGAGTAAGGTTCCTTTATTTTTATAGCATCAAAGAGTTAAACCCATCTATGGGAACAAGAAATAAAAAACTGATTTCCATCTCCTTCCATAAAACTCAAATAATGATTCTGAACTTTTACCTATTTCCTGATAACACATCCTTGTGTAGTACTTGAGTTCATGAAAGAGATCCATTATTGTATTAAAATATATAGATTACTTGATTCACCCCTAATCATCATGGTAGCTTCTTTTTATTTTTATTGATACTCTTACACTTATTTCCTTCTTCCTATTTCATTATGAACATATGAAGAAAATGCATTCAGCTAGACATCTCCTAAGTAGATGTTTGGATTCCAATCTATACTACTAGGTATATCATATTGGTGGATGTAAAACTCACTTAATTGAGCTTAGATGTCAACATAAACGTGTATATATACTTCAAATAAAGATTTGGGATCACAAAACATGTAATACTAATCATTATAGATCCTATCATTCTAATTTTAAGCCATCTCTCTTCTAAGTAGGTAGATACACCCTAGAAGCTAGTCTACACTCTATTCACATTTTAGTGGTTTCATGTATTTTATTAATATTTTTCTTCAGATACTTGATCCTAGTTTCAACCATTTCTAGTCTTTCTTTTATGTTATCTTGTTGTTCTCTTATTTCAACATATACTTTAAATATTTTTAATAACTTCTTGTAGTGAGTTTCATCATCACCAAATTCTTCCTTAAGAAAATGTAGGAAGTCATCACTTTCTACAAGTGTGTTAGCTAAAATATTCACATCGATATCTTCTTCTATTGAAGGTGTTTTCATAGTGGACAATGAAGGAGTAAATATATTATATAAGGGTACCAAAGCCAGAGCATAAACCACTACAGGTGCTTCTATGGCCAAGGTAGATGAAGTTGCTTCAGGTTCCTCCAAGGAAGCTATTGTAGGTTCCTATAATAACCTTTCTCTATCCATAAAAGGTTCTATAAATTATACTACCCCTAAAAGTGTTTCAATGCCTCTCTTACCTTTTAATTATGTTATCTTATTCCTTAGCCTATATATTTATTTCATAGCTTGTTCTAATGTTTGAAACTCTTGGGCATGAGAAAATATTCCTTGTTTTAATTTTTTTCCATAGTATCTTCTTCAACCAATTCCTCTTCCACTACAAGTTGATCTACAATTCTAAATTATTATTTTGTATACCCAATATGTCTAAGGAGATTAATGTATTTCTCTATGAGTCTAGATGGCTGGGGTGATTATTCTTATTCTTCCTTAGTATATTCCTCATCAGTAGACCATTCTTCAATTTCAAACACATCAGGGGTCTTTCGAAACCTAGTTTATTTATTTTACTTTTCATCCTCACTGATGTCCATGGATGAGGAGGTCATAGTTGTCTTTTGTTTCTTAATTATTTGATATCTCCTTGGAAGAGGTCTCCTTCTTGATACAATGGGTTTCTTTTCTTCATTTTTCATCTTCCTTTCAAGAGGGGTGGCTGATGGAACTTATTCTTCTTATGCAGTAGTTGATGGAAAAACTTCTTATCTTGAAGGAGCCATGGTTGAAGAATCAATCTATGGTGAGGAGATATTGGGATAAGGAATATTCTATTGTGGACTTCCATCCTCTATGTCAGAAGGAGGTACGACTAGTTTTCTTCTCTTTCTTCTACCTATAGTAGTTTCAAATGGACCATCAGTAGCTACATGTTGGCTAGTAGCACTAGTTCTTGTAGCATCTTATTGTACAATTTTTTGGGCCTACTCTTTAGGGGATTCCTCCTTATTACTCTCTTCTTACTAATTTTCATTATTCTTGAGGTCTAAAAACTATTCTCAACTTAGATCAGGTCTGACAGAGTTTATTCCATGTTTATTTATCAACCATATTAGGCAATGATGGGATAGGGATTTTTTAATACCCTTATAGTAATATTTGGACATCCTTTTTAGAATGTTTCATAGGTTATTTAGAACATTAATAATTCTATCATGCCTTAAATGATTCAAAAATTTAAAATTAAGAGTATAAATTAGGGAATACCTTCCTTCACAAGTCATATATATATCTGATGATGTATGAGGCTATCTTCCTCTAGGCTACCAGTAAGTTGAGTCTCTCCACAACACCTTTCTTTAGTACTAGTCTTTCACCTCCCTAATAAATTCTTTATCTAGCTTCTTGACCATTGGGTTTGTCTTTCCAGTTCTCTCCTATACTTGATAGCGTAGTTACATGGCTCACTAGTTCTTTAATGATTGGGAATGCAATACCATGTACAATAGCTTGATTTCTAATAAAATATCTTATATATTCTCTAGTAAGGGGTTATAAGAAACTCTAAATTTTTTCAAAATAAGTAATCCAACCAAATCTATTGAAGACAACCCAGGTGGATTGGTCTCTCTAAAGTTGGCTATGATATGTGGGTTCTGTCCTCACAACTGACCCTCCCATTCTACCAAGTTCAAATTTTTTTTCAATATTTTAAACCAATAATTTAAAACACACTTTGTTTGGATTATAAAAATCTATCTATAGCAAAGCAAGGTTTGTTCAATAATGGTGATTTATGGTTGTATGGTTTTAGGCATGGTTCAGCTGTGTGTGAATGGTTTTACTTGCAAAGAAAATTAATGAATTTGATTATTTCCCCTATAGGGTATTATAGGTTCATTATGGTGTCTAATATCACACATATGGATCCCATAATGCATGGTATTCTCACCCATAACATCCTCCCCCCAAGTGATTCATCACATGTCCTCAAGTGATGTGGAGTGAATATGACATAAGGGATAGAATGAGGTCATAATTAGAGGTATAAGTGTGGGTTGGGATGTCACCATGTGAGTTTAAGTGTGAGTTGAGGGGTATTAATGAATTACATGTTTCATGATTTAATATGATTTTTAATATCATATATGATATATTAAAATAATAAATACTTTTCAATGATCAAAATATATGGCATTCCTTTTTAACAGTTTACTTAGGGTGACATTGAGGATTTACATGTATGTGATTGACAAAATGCAATTATTGTGCATGTAGTTATAACTAGACTGAATTGGGCCCCTTTAGATTATTTATGAGATCATAGGATGGTAGGCTTCTATGGTTCCATCAATGTGCCTACATGTGATTCATGATATCCTACATAAAATTGGAATAGAGGTCTTAGAATTGGATGCAAGATTATTTCTCTCTTACCACAAGGTGGTTATTATAGAGCTAGGTGATCTAAGTCAAGTGTTGCATAAACATGGAAGAGGGTAACTAAAAGTTTTGTTACTTTGTGATCTTCCTCTACATGCCTGTATGATTTGTATCTATGTTATCTTACTGGTTATATATTCTACCTAGTGATTTTACCATATTATTTAGAGGTAGGCCTAAACAAAGTTTTGACTTTTTTGCTCTAACCCTCCTTCATTCCTTCTCTGGATAGTCTGGTGTCTTCTTTGTATGTTCAAAAATCACATAGCCAAGGCCATATCTTAGATTTTGGGAAGATCTATCCTACATGTGCTTAGAGAGATATTAGGGTATGCCTACAATAGCTAGAGATGGTGCTTGTAGCAAATACAAGGTTGTGCCTAGATATGGGAAAAGTGCTTGTAACAGCTATAGAAGAGTCTTTAGCAACTAAAAGAGGTGTCTAAAATAGCTACATAAGAGCCCATAGAAACTAGAAGAAGATGAATAGTTTTCTCACAATGAATATTTATTTTTTGTTTTTGTTTTTACCCGTAAATAGCTAGTAAGTTGGTTTACTATTTAGGTCCATTTTAAAGTTTTAGGTGGCTAGTTAGTTGTATTTATGCTAAAAAACTAACAACAATGCCCAAAAAGGGTTTTCATTATTGGATTTTTTAATGCTAATTATTGCCTACAGTAGAATGTTTATTCTAGGTCTTTTTCAAGTCTGTAGTGAGGGTGACTAGTCAAAAACTAAGTGAAGGTCTTAGTATTAATGCTAGAGGAGGGCTAGGATGTCTTCTCCTCCTTATTAATCTATGTATTGGTTGGTTCTCCATTTGTCTAGTGAGACATCATGGTGATCTAACACATCATTGTATCCATTTTATAATTACTTGTGTATATGATTAGAAAACTCCTCCTGAGTGAGTGTCTTTTTGTACAACTTTAGTTTGTGTCTATTGACTAGTAGATAAAATTTTACTAGATCAATGGTTTAGAGTTACACTGCTCCATTTTCATAAACATACTCAATCTCAAATAGACCAAGCCATTAGGTTTAGAGTTTACCCTTGTGATCTTTGTATTTTGAATAAAAAAGAAGGTTCTAATCTCCTACACTTAATTTCCTGGTCTTAATGTACCTATCATGCTAACTAATATGTTGGTGATGTATAATTTTTGTGGTCTATAATTCATGTTGTCTATATTCATCTAAGGTATTCAATTATATAGGCATTTCTTTATGTACTTTAGATATGTCCATCCCAAGTGTTGGTGTTGATTGTAAGGTCTTATGTTCAAATTCTATTCAAAAGATAGGTTTCTTCCCATAGACAAACTCATATGGGGTGAAACCTGTAGTAGTCTTCCACATGATTCTATAAGTTCAAACATCTTTAATAAGTCTATCCTCCCAATCCTTATGGGACATACTAATAGTCTTGTTCAAAATATTTTTTAACTCCCTATTGGTGACTTCCACCTATCCATTACATTATGGATGACATGGAGTTGATTTCTTATGCTTAATCTCATATTATTGGACCAAAGCCATAAATAAACTAGTAGTGCATTGGGGTCCTTAATTAGTGACTATTTCTCATGGCAGACCATATCTTGTGAATATTTATTCATAAAGGAAAGTTACCACCTTTTCATCCCTAGTGTGTGTAAGAACCTTGACTTCCACCCATCTAGTGACATAGTCAGTACATACAAAGATGTATTGTTTATTGTTGGATTTTGGATCAAAATATCCTACCAAGTATAGGCCCCCTTTTTTAAATGGTTCAAGCAACATTTGAGGCTATAAAGACATCTCATATGAACGTGTAGGTCTCACCTTATGCTAACATTTTTAATAATGAGAAGTATACCTTATTGCATCTTTATGGAGTGAAGGCCAATAATATCCTATATTCAAGATTTGTATTGTTGTATTCTTGGCTGTAAAGTTCTCTCCATAGGGTTCATCATGGCAGGCTTTAAGGATATCTGTAACTTCATCTTCTTTGAGACATCTTTTGATTATGGAGTCAAATTCAATATAGAAAAGAAATCTAGATGGTCATTAATACCTACCACTTTTCTAAATCAAAGCTATTCTTTGTTGAGGGAGGAAGTATTGTGGGAGTAACCTTGTGGCAAGATAGTTAGCAATATCAGTATACCAAGGTGTGGTAAGGGTGAAGAAGAATAGGTGCTCATCTAGAAATGAGTCATCTAGTATGGTATTTTATTTAGGGGATTGTACAAGTGATAAGATATTAACCACGATGTTATCCCTACCAAGATTATCTATAATAGCGATATCAAATTCTTGTAATAAGAGTAGCCATATTATAACTCTAGCTAGGATAGCTAGTTTGTTCATAAGGTACCAAATGGTTGCATGGTATATATGAGCAAATACTCGATACCCTATGATGTAGCGATGAAACTTGTTGATAGCATAGACTACTTCCAAGAATTCTTTTTTAGTAACTATGTAATTTAATTATGATACATGTAAGTTCTTGCTTATAAAATAGATAACATAATTGAGTGCTTATTATTTTTGGCCTATCACAGCTCTTAAGATAGTATCTAAAGCGTCGATGTGAATATAGAAGGGAAGACTACAATCAAGACCACGTAGAACAAGGGTGGTGGTCAATAATTCCTTTAATTATTTGAAGGTTATATCATAGGTAGGAGTTGAGATGAATATAGCATCTTTAGTCAAAAGAGTGAACAATGGTGTTAATACTTTGCTAAAATTGTTGATAAATATCTTGTAGTAACTAGCATGTCTTAAAAAACTCCTAACATCTCTTTGTTTCTAAGAAAAAAAGAGATTTTTTATGATGTTAAGTTTTTTAGGGTCAACATTAATTCCTTTAGCCGATACATGGTAGCCTAAGATAATGCCTTTTGTTATAAGCATGTAGCATTTCTTGTGACTTAAAGATAAATGGTTCTCTTGACAACATTGTATCACTTTCTTGATGTTGTTCAGGAACTCATCAAATGTTTCTTCATAAACAATGAAGTTATTCATATAAATTTATACACCTTCATTTTCCATATCTACAAAAATACTCAAGACAACCCTCTAGAATGTTATAGGAGTGTTAGATAGTCCAAAATGTTATACAACATAAGCATAAGTACCCTAGGGATAAGTGAAGGTGGTCTTCTCCTTGTCCTCAGGAGCAATGCTAATCTAGTTGTAACCACTGAAGCCATCTAGAAAGGCAAAATATTTCTTCCCTACTAGTATATCTAACACTTGATCAATGAAGGGTAGAAAAAATGATCCTTTTTGGTTGTATTAAGTTCCCTATAATCTATGTATACATGTATTCTCTATTTTTATTTGGTATAATTACCAAAAGTGAAACCCATTCACTATCTGAGATGGGGTATATAAATCCAATGGTTACTAGTTTTTGTAATTACACTTTGTCTATTTCTATAAGAAATGGATTCATCCTATGTTATGGATATCTAATTAGTTGACACTCTTCTTTGATATAGATATGATGTGTGCATGTTTTTGGGTTGATTACATGCATGTCTCATAATACCATACAAAATCATGTTATTTTGCTTGTAACATGTTGACTAAGTGATTTTTCTCATTTGATTCCAACTTGATATTAATAAGCAATTTTTTTCTTCAAGAGATTTCAATTTACCATGAGAGTGCTTTTATTATCTCTATATTACTAATGGATCTAGTTTGGCTACAAATATAAGGCAACAGCTGGTGGAATATTTCTTGTATAGATGCATCAGATTTATATGCTTTCCAAAAGATTAAAAAATGGTTACTCAACACATTATAGGTCGCTAAGATTTTTAGAATGAGTTTGGTAATTATTCTAGAGAATATTGGAGAGAATTTTCTCATCTTCCTGATTAGCCAATGTGCATGCATGGTCTATGGTAAATACAAGAATCTAGGGAGGTTGATCCACCTCATTTTCTTTAGCCCATAACATATGATCTGATGCTAAGACTAGTTGTGCTAGGGGATAGAGGACCAACTTCTTAGTGTGGTTGCCATTGGAGATCAACATGTCACCTTATATGTAGTTGATGAAGGCAGTAGTTGTGGTAAGTCCAGGACATCTTAAGATAAAAAGATATCCACCCAAATTAGACTTAGGCTATAACATAATGAAATCTATAAGATACTCTTAAGAATATATAATAATGACAAGATCTTCAATGATTCCTTCTAGTCTAACTATAAACATGTCATTCATTTGTAGCATTGTAGATGTGGGATGAATATTATTCAACTATAGTTTATGCATGGTTTAAGTTGTCATTACATTTATTGTAGCTCTGAGGTCTATCAATGTACTGGACAATTGTTGATCATAGATCTAGACTGTTATTACTAGGGATCCTAGATCTAAATATTTCTTTAGTAGGGTGTTTCCTAGCATAATGTCTACCAATTGGTTAATCACATGCACTATATTTGGATCCTTATTATTTATTCTAGGTTTACATAGACATAAGTATCTAATAGCTTTGGAATATATGGACACATCCTTGATGACCTAAAAGAGGGGAATTTTAACACAGATTTTTGAGCTATCCTATGAAATAAAATTTAGGCTCAAGTTCATGGTACTAAAGGGTAAGATGTTTTGGAAATGGTGGGGTTGTTTCGGAAACAACTTTATTTTATGGTTTAAAGAGTTATTGTGGTAATAAAGGAGGATTATCATGATCTTCTAGAGTTTCTTGATCTGAATCCATTATTATGGGTGGGGTTGGAGGTGGTAGAACTTTCCCTAAATGTAAGTGAACTTCACTGATGTTCACTACATATGTCAGTTATTGGATAGGTTCAGTACTAAATGTTTGTTAAACTAGCTTATTTATAGGGTCCTATGTGGGTTGGGCAAAGAGTTGATTAGGCTTGGGTGTAGATTCTATATTGGTCATAAGAGTATGAGGTTATTTTTATTGCTATGGAGGGAATCATCCTTGATGGTCTCCCTATGGCTGATTGGGTCTCTAGGATTTCTACCACTAGTTTGTGAAGGGTGGGCCTTGGGGTGGTTTCCAAGCTTGTGTCTAAGGTGGGGATGTATTTTTTGGAGGTTGCTAAGAAGTTGTGGGGTGGCTTGTTTGAGGTGATTTCTAGCTAGAATTAGGAGGTGGGGATACATTTTGTGGAGGTTGATAAGAGGTGATTTGGTAGCTTATATGAGTGGCTACCAACTAGAATTAAGAGTTGGGATATTCATCCATTTCTAAGTTAAAATAGGTAGAATTTGCAAAAGGTGGATTTTGTCCCACACCTAGATAAGATGGTAATTAAATCTATGGTTTTCTTTGTGAAACATAGAAAACCTAGTCTCCATCTCCTCTTAAAGCATGTAGCTCTACTATTTTTGTGTATTTAGTTGTGATGTTGGCTACTTTTACCTAAACCTTATGACACCTATAATCTATCTTTTTCCTCTTACAATCTAGACAATAGATGGTCAAATCTTGATCTAAGGCTGCTTGATTTTCCCTTGAGTGTAGTCTATCTAGTTGGGAGACCAAATGACTAATGATATCCTATTTCATGTCTTGTAACAAGTTACTAACTTCAGATTTTGATAGGCCACTTGCAACTATGAATGGAAGATTATTTCCCCTAACTTTGTTTATGGTAGACTTGGAATAGTTTTTGCTCAATTCCTTGATGTCTAAAAATAGCAGATGGGAGATATCTCCCCCACTCGTGAGGTCCAAAGCTTCCAAATAGTATTCTTGAAATCCTTTCAAGAAGATGAGTTTTAGAGGTTCTTCTCCTAGTGCACTTTGCTTGAATTTCTATACGCTAAACATGAATCGTTTAACATAGTCTTTCAAGGATTCATCCCCTTCTTGATTCATCTTGAAGATGCCATTTATTCTATAACTTATTCCTCACCCATATTCTTGATACTTATCCATAAATTTATTTTTCATATCCTCCTAAGTGAGGAATGAATTATTACCCATTGCCATGAACCAACAAAGTGCTAAGTCCTTAAGGGTGGTTGGAAAAAGTTTCAATTTTTGTGTATCTTACTTGTAGTCATAACTTCTGTAGAGGATATCAAAACTGAAAAAAAACTTGTTTGAGTCTTCTAATAATGTACCTCTAAAATTAGGGTGGGGGTCCTAGCCTAGTTGGCTAAGTATTTCTGCTGCGGCTCTGCTGGTCTCAAGTTCTAGTCTCCCCCTGCCCCGTAGTACCGGTATTAAGCATGTCTAGCCATCACTGTTGGTCATGTTAAAAAGTTTACAAGTATTTTTTTTTAAAATGTACCTCTAAAATTAGGCAAGGCTGAGGGTAGGATATTTTTCATTTGTGTTAAGCCTATCACATCTGGAATATGAAATTGAAAAATAACTATGTCTATAGTCTTTTTATCATCCACAAAGTCTCCTTCTCTATTCATGATGGATTTTCTTATGATATGGATATAAAATGTACTCAGTATCATGTCTTCAAATTATATATTAGCCCCTTCATCATTATGGTAGTAAATATTTATCTATTACTCTACAATCTTTTTTCTTGGTGAGAAATCTAAATATTCTCCTGAGCTTTCTTGGATTTGTTTAAAAAATCCTTGATGGAATGTTGTTCTGAAGCTACTTGCTAGAGTGTTTGGTTCATGAAGTTATTCTCCTTCATTTTTCCTCCCTAATTCAACTAATGTTTTCTCTACTTCTAATTCCTTTTTCAAAGATAATAGTCCTTCTTCTTCAAGTTGCTTCCTTTGATTTGTAGTGTTTCCTTCTTTAAGACCCCTCCAACTTATGGTATATTTTTCAATATGATTATTAGTTGTTGCAGGTACTTGTGGTTGTTTATCAGTAGTAACTTATGGTTTGTTTGGTATGA
>JARHVA010009071.1:0-5000 GCA_037957365.1 Torreya grandis | reverse complement strand
TCCAACAGAAACCAAACTCTACTTTAGAACTGGGACATGCATGACCTCCTTCAACACCCATGTGTTATCCATCTGGAATCTCAGCTACACTTTCCCTTTGCCAACTATTTGACAAGGCGTACCATCCCCTAGATAAAGCACTCTAAAGTCTCCCTGTTCATACTCATGGAACAAATCTCTATTTGGGGATGCATGAAAAGAAGAACCAAAATCTAAAACCCAAGATCCTACCTGACTATCCAAAGAAAGTATGAGAGCATCCTGTACCACAATATTTGCATCCTTTGTTTCTTCATTACCTTCATGTTGATTCTCTTTATCCCTCAACCAACACTCCTTCTTTGTGTGTCCTCTCTTTCCACAAAACCAACAGGTAACACTTCTGGACTCGGATCTCCTTCCCACCTTTGACCTTGATTTCCCTTGCTCTATCTTCTCTCTTTGCCTTCCCCTGCTTTCTGCACTTAGAGCATTCCCTGATGATTCACCTGTGCTTCTCCTGTGTATTTCTTCATTCAAGATCACACTCAAAACATCATCAAATTTTAAGATTTTAGAAGCAGATGCAAAATTACTTACTACCATAACCAAACTATCCCAACTTTCAGGTAAAGAACATAAAATCAAGAGAGCCTTTACTTCATCATCAAAAACAATATTGACTGAAGCTAACTGGTTTACCAAACCATGGAAATCACTAAGATGAGTATGTACAAATCCAAATTCCTGCATTTGCAAAGTAAATAGCTACTTCATAAGAAATACCTTATTAGAAGTCGAGGGCTTTTCGTATAAATTTGCCAAGGATTTTATCAACTCTTCCGTTGTCTTGCACTATGATAAGTTAGAAATCACAGACGATGTAAGGCTCAACCTTATGGAACCTAGAGCCTTCCGATCAAGAACACTCCATTCTTCATCCTTCATATATGTGGGCTTGCATACAACCCCACCCAATGGTAAGTACAAATCCTTTTGATACAGATAATCCTCTATCTGCATCCTCCAATGTTGATAATTCTTACCGTTAAACTTCTCCATTCATAGCTTACTTTCTTCTGCCATTGTTGAACTCCCACTCAATCAGAAACCCTATGAATGACCTATAATCAACAGACAATAACTTGCTCCCTGCAAACCGTAGCTCTAATACCAATTGTTAGGAACCCCTTATCTAATGGAAGCATAATTGATTACTTTCTTATAAGAAATTAAACACGGAATTATACCAGAATGATTAAGTAACTAGAAACTTCAGATAGCAAAGAATTTGAGAGACAATACACACTCTTGTATTAAATACTACTAGAAGAAAATACAATAAGGAAGATGCCACTTCTTCCTCCACCTCAAAGGCTTGCCACACCTCAAGACCTTCTTCTCTCTCTCTCTTGCTCAACCAAAACCAACTCAACAACTTGATTTGTTAGCCCCTCCTTGAATGCTTTAGCTGATCTCCTTAACCTTACACCTGTAGATCTCCTTGACCTTGCTCCTTGCTTCAATGCTTTTACTTGCCTACTTAATTTACAATACATGTCTCATGGGTCTTTAAATATAATCCCATGCATACAAAAATATAACTCTAATTACAATAATTAGACACGCAGTTCATGACTATAATTAGTCCTTAAACATGCAAACACTCGCTTCACTTAACTGACTATTTATCAACAGCAATTTTGGAACCACCACAAGTGACCGACGTTAGTCCCTATCTATCTGGTGCTGATCGATGTTAGTTGACTCCCTGCCGATGCCGGTTGCCTTCTACACTAGTCATGACCGACGTCGGTCATGCTGCCGATGCCGGTACTTCTGGATCTTCAGCAACCTCCCTTCTTTGTGTCTGCAATAGTTGAAGCTTTTAGCTCCACACCCTAACACTCTTCAAGGGCCTTCTTATGTTCTTGACCACCTTAAATAGGATCTATTTCAAGAGAATATAGTAAATCAAATCAAAGAGCTAGAACTGAAAATAAGGGAAGATGAGGAAAACCATAAATAAAAGGTCAAAATAGAATATTGATATTTCCCATCTGTTAACCAAGTTATGCAATCAAGAAAATCCAAATTTATTCATTCCCCATCACTCCTCAAAAATCCAGGTCATTTCCATCTTAGAAATCCATCCAGAGTAGTATTCCAAAGAAAGAGGAAGACATGACTATCAAGTATAAGTAGTTGGACCAAGGAGGTGTTACATATGTATCATGTCCCTTGGGGTCATCTCAAAAATATTCGATGCCACTCCTTAAATATGTAAGTGGTGAACTCCATGTTGAATTCAAAATTGATAATGATGAATTTTTAGAGTCAAAAGAGGAGATCAATATTGTGAAACTACTTGGTGAGAGCAAGTGTGTCTCAATATTTCATAATGTCAAAGAGGATGAGATACAAGAGCAAGTGAAAGTTGGAGGTGAGATGTAACAGGAAGAAATCTTAGATATGAATCAAGAGGTTATTTCTCAAGAACTTATTAATCACATATTAGTTATCTAAGATCAAGAGTTTTGTCAAGACCTTGTGGTAGCTGATATCGATCAAGTATAGGGTCATCTTTCTTTAAAAGGTAGCCATGAGGACAACTCATATAAAACCATTATTGAGGTAGAGATCATTATTAAAGAAGATGACTATTGGCATTAGTTGTACCATGATTTCATGAGTAAGATTGATGAGCTCAAGATGGTAGACTTGGATGAAGAGATAGTGAAACAGGTGGGATCTTCTAAAGATTTCATTAATGCTTTAGAGTATGAAGAACACCAATTTTATGACCTCATGTATTAATAAGTGAATACTAAATAAGTGGTGGTTTTATATGACAAGGAGGACAAATATGATTGGTATTCATAAATGAATCTCTTTCAAGAGCTCAAAGATCTTGGTCAAGTTTAATATTAAATGATTGAGAAGGTCAACAGAGTATTTCCCATGGAGGACAATGATCAAGGTTTGGAAAAATATGTAGAGATCCTTGATGAGCCTGAAGACATTGCATCAAAGAAGAAACCTAGTCTTATTGAGGACACCATGGAAACCAAGGAGTTATGCCTTGTTGAACCACCATTAGAGGTTACAATTGAGGAACTATATGAGAAAATTGGGATTGTATAGATGCACATAGATGACCTATTTGAAGCTATTTAGTTCTCATTGAACATCATGCTAAAGCAACTAATAGTTGTAACAAATAAGAAGAAGGCATCAAGACCAAGAGTCAAGGATCTACATGTCTCATTCAATTCCTCATCCCATAAGGTAAAAAAACTGTCAAACTTTCCTTTTGATCTAGGAGGTAAGGTACACATTATTTTAGGTTGTATAGGTTAGATTAATGTTGTTCTAATTCCTATAAGTGTTGCTTTAGCACATTTTTTTATCATCTTTATGTTTTTAAATAGGTTAGTTTCTTTTTCAATAAGTGCCTTAGGTACTCTATTCTATTTTGTTATTTTTGGTCCTTATATTTGTTTCAAGAGAGGTTAGAGTATGATTGTCAGTCAATATGTTAGATCTAGAGTAAAGACTCCATGCCCAATGGATTGGACTAGGCACATGGTCTAGGTTATTTTACACAGATAGGCATGCAACCCCTATGAGTCACAAAATATGTTGGCCAATGTTTGGCCCACATATGAAGATCTTTCATGGTTTGATAAAGAAGTGGATCAAAATGTCTTTAGGATAGGTCTAAATTGTTGTAGAGACCCTATGGGATGTCAATATTTCTTGGAAAAAGTGTGGAAATGCAAGGGATCCATCTAGTTCTTCATTATGTTCATCTAGACATTTTTGGTCTAGTGGCAGAATTTATGAGTAGGCACTTTATTGATATCACCATTTCCATGTATGGATGAGTTAGGGATAATTGTTTATATGGGTTGGTTCACTTTTGTGCTGATTTTATATGCACCAAGTTTCAATTCCTCCACCAAAACACATCAAAATTTATGGAGATCCAAAGTTGGTCTCTCAGCTAACTTACATTGTTTTTCCATACTTAGCCATTTTCAAAAAAGTTATAACATATCCAAGTGAACATCTTGACAAGGTTGTATCTCACATGTGTAATAGGTGTAGCATAAAATTGTCACATGGTTTTGTTCATATTGGTCCCTAGTTACTACGTGTTAAGTTTTTGGTCATCTTCCAAAGTGTGGTAGGAGTTACACATAATCAAATTTGGTTCCTCGATCAAATTTTGTTAAGTTTCCATACTTAGCCTTTTTTAAACCAGGACATCACATAGATGAAAATGGACTAGCCAACTTGTGCATTTAATATCTTTGCTCAGAAATCTCTCAAGAACAATGGATCAAATGGGTTCATCTCTTTTAGTAAGAAGAACATCTCCTAAAAGTTTGGTGCCTCCATGATTCACAAACTTTAAGATATGAATATGTAAAGTTAGTCAAAATGCACCTGTAAACATAAGATGTTCATGCTAATATCACAATAAATCTCAAGAAAAAATATATCTATGCTTAAATTGATGATTTTTGGGATGTCAATTATGTTCTATATAACATCGAATGATTGTCGATAGGATGTTAATTTTATGATAGAGCAAGATAAATCCTATTGAGATTAAATTTGATGGTTGCATGACCATCAATGATGGTCATGTGAATGTCATTTGATGGGAGAGAGGACGTAAATTTTTTAAGATTAAAGTGGGTCGTAGTTGATTAATGGTTGTAATTTGATCAAGATTTTAGATTTAATGATGAGCAGAGGTCAAAGGTTTAGTGAATCTCAAGGATAAATGTGTGCGTGAAAAGTGTCAAAGATGCATTTAACTAGTAGAAGATCAATGGTTCTTGGGCATTCATACCGATTGAAATCGATGGAGTGAGATGGTCAATATGTCAATGAGCTTAGTTAGATTTTGAAAACCAATTAGAGCAAATCCAAACTCATGATTCTTGAGTAAGGTTGAGAGGATATTTTTAGCAATGGAAATTAGGGGTTTTATAGGGTCTTCTAATGCC